>JABUQX010051291.1:0-29661 GCA_015478945.1 Trachelipus rathkii
AAGGGCTAATAAATGTCCAAATTTTGATATCTACTACATCAATTTTTGTATGTATGTAAATTTTATTGCAATAAAGTATAGAGTACAAAATTATTTTTTAATTACATAAAACGAAAAGCTTATATACTCACTGATAGAGTAGAGTTTCGATTTCAATGGGTCTAATATCCTTATCAAATTGTTGAATATATGACCAGATGTAATCGACACTCGCTCCTTTAGGATGAATGTGAAGGAAAGTTGAAACCAAACCTATATAAAAGAAAGAAGGGGAAGCATCAATTTAATTTTACATATCAAGGAATAGCCAACCTTTACCTCTACATTTATAAAAACTTGGCCTTTTATTATAAAATATACTTCAAAATATTTAATATTTTATTATTCTCTTTTACAACTCTACTCTACCTAATTTTCTATGATTGATGATCTCATTCAAACACAATTCAATATTACATAATTATCTACTTTAGCCTATACTTTCTTTCACTTACATTTACCTTTGCATTACCTCATCTACTTTGACTCTTGCTCCATATAGTTAATATAAATATTTTTTCGAATTAAACACTGTTCACTTTCCTCTCTATACTTCCAAGCCATTACTTAGTGATCACAATCAATATGTCCTACATCTACGACCACCAACTTCATACCCTTCGCGAACAGTATACCTCCCGTTGTTCCTATATATGAACCACATCACAAAAATGACTATTAGTTACCGTTCTTGCACCCTACCCATTTCTAAGATAATTAATCCATACTCAACATACGATGCACACATCTAGATATCTCATGTTCAGACCACCTCTGGCACAATACAACTGTGTTGGACCAGACAAACATGCTATAGAGATAAGACCATGGGCACTTGTCAGTCCAACTAATGTGAATGTCCCCACATCCCCATCCCTACACTAGCTACCTCCCCTGCATATCAGCGCTATCCACATACACACCAGGATCCTCACAATTCTGTTTGTCGGGCGACTTGTGACATCCACGATATAAGCTCTGGGATGAGCTTTGTTATATTCATCTATAAAGGTAGCATCAATTATCACTGCCACCATCATTATACCCTCAGCTTCTATCATGACACCACGATGTGTAGACGCATTCTCACAAGGTCAATTTGTGAAAAAATTTATATCTTTATGAAAGCGGAATATTGACTCGCTAATTCAGAATGCAAGCAGGGATTTGCGGTAGTGAGGCAAGATCACATATAATTATTGAATTAAGATTAAAATGTTTCTCATTTTTTGTATATAATATATTTTTCATCTTCAATTAAAATTTAAAAAATAATTCACCTTTTAAAATTAGCTTGCGCTTGTATTAGTTTATATTTTTTGACGGCTCCAATAATTTTGTTCTTCGTTAAAAAAAATTTGATTCTGCGACCCTGTGGTGCTTGTGGCAACTTATAAGTCCATCCAGACCTGCTGGACTTCCCTTTTTTTCCCTTCTATTCATAGGGGCCCTAAATAGATTTCCTGCCATTGTATTGTCTCGTTCCTCACACTCTCCTTCCTTCTTTCATCTTCACTCCCCAAGTCTGGTACAAAACACTATGGCAGCGCTTATATCTGCCTTTCGCCGCACTCAAGTCTTTCCAGATCTTTGCGCGCCACCTTTCAATCCGTCTGCAATGAAATTCATATACTATAAACATACTCTCATACTACCTACCTTACTGTACCTAATACTATTATACTTTATATCCCTGTTCAATTCTACTATATCCATCACCTCCTATCTTCCATCCCTTATAATTCCCTCTACATTACTCACCAATACCCCTATCACTATTATCTTCACTTATTTTATAATTATACTTATCTTTATTCCATGATAAAATCTTTAACTTCAGGTACTAGATGTATGCCAATATATATATTTCCGGTCATATTTCTTCAAACAATATATACTCCATTATCATCTTTTGCATTCTTTATCCATATTATACGTCATTACTCCTAACAGGCCCTCGTTTGCTTCCACTATACTCACTAATCATCATTTACTAAATTAATGATTTACCGTGTATAATATTTATGCCTCAATAGCTTCACTTCGTATTCTCTATCTCTATATACCCAACTAACCCAAGGCAATAGAGTCTTCTACTTCTAGCCCCTCTTTTTGTCAGTCATTTCTTGCACGGTCTTCTCCTATGGTCACATTACTTATAATCCTCCTCAGAAATCCACCAGAAATGCAAACTCCTCATCAGACTCACACTGGTTTGTACTGTTCGAGGTCCTCTGGAGCTATACACCACACACAGCTCTCAGGTACTGTTTTGTATGCTTCGCCTCTACACGTAAAGAACCTATGCTATACGTCTTCTTCACATACTCCCATTAGGCTTCAATCTAGTCGTATCAACTCTATGCATGCATCTCCACAGAGTATTTCTCTCGCCTCTTCTAGCCACAACAGCACTATCCCACACGCCTAAGGAGCCCAACAAGAGTTCCTCTAAGCAAACAATGCAATCTTAATGATCCCAGCGGGTTGCTAATTCCTTCAGATCTACCGTCGCCCTATCATCCCTAAACCATGCGACACGCTACGTATCACGACATAATGTCTACGAGCCTCCGCCTGCACAAATATCTTCTTCGAAACATTTTCTATCTACTGTCCTCATTGTACTGTGCTCACAATCATGCCTTCTGATTCTAATCTACATATCACTCATAACTATAACCTTGAAACCTAGGACAACCTCTCTACTTCCACCTAACCTTATCCTTAAGCTAAACTATCCATAAATTAAGTTAGATAGTATTTATATTATATATATTATATATACCACTATTAATCCCCTTACGCGCCCTCATGCTAATAATACACATTTTATCTATCTTAGCCTAATTAATACTTGCTCTATTACATTCCTCAAATATTACACATGCACACATATATCCAGTATACGCTAGATGTATGATATAGCCCTTCATACCCACCCTGATATGACTACGTTTCTAAGTAGTATCTACTCTTATCCTACATTGATATATTACTTATAGAATCTCTACATCATTATTTAGAACACCAAGTATTCTACTCTAACTAATCTATTTACATCTTATCACAAATACACCACATACTTGATTATACAGACTTATTCTCTCACTTTAACATGCCTACTCGCCCTCATATACCCCAAATGTTGTCGCTAAACTTTTATTATAAATCCAGCGTCCTCGCGTCAAAAACACACTTAAGCTTCGTAAATTCCCGCTAAGTCTTGGCGAAACTGCACTCAAGGAGCATAATTTTTACACAGAGTAAACAGACAATAAAGGAGAGCAGAACATTAATCTCTCCATTTACAATTTTCAATATATCATATTTAATTAATATTATACAAATAATAAAAAAGAAATTGATTATATATTTTTTGCTCTCACTTCAAGAGAGGCTTTCTATACACCACCACAGTAACAGCTTACAGGTTTTTCTCATCTCATCACTAGCACTCTGCACAATATATACTTTCGTATCGTTTCTCTCCGTCAATCACTTTATCACGTGCCACCATAGTAAGAGCGGTGTCAATTTATTTCTTGTTCAATTTATCGAAAATAACCCCACAGTATGCGCGCGCCCGCGAGTCTCTTCTCCAGCCCTTATTACCTATCTGCATGGCAGCATCTATACCCTCCCGCGAGACTGCACTACTCGAACCGGAGCATCAACACCCTCTGCAATCATCTGTGCCCAACGAAGTGAAAATTAAATTCTTCTCTTTTTTTGATTACCCATAACACTGAACGGATTCCTACGATCATTAATACTATATTCCCGTAGGACCAAATACATTCTGAGCATTATGCACTCTGCACTCATCTCATACGCATGTCGTCGATACACCACAATCACATGATAATATTACATACCCTTAGTATTATTATTACCAAAGTCTCATCTCCTCTTTCACTACTTAGCAGCTAGTTTCAGGTTAACGTCACCTAACACATCACAACTCATTTTTGTCTTCAACACATTTAATACATCCCACGTCCTTCACCTCTTTATCATAATCCTCCGTTTAAACCTCTCACACGTTCATAATATAATACATCCCACCCTAATTAACTAATCTACCCTCCCCAATCTATTTATCCCTTCTTATTATTATAATATATCTCTGATCTACTCTAGATGAGAGTACTGCTATCACCTTGTGGGACGTCACCTACCTCATATGAGGCACCTATCACAAACACAAGTATAAAGCTATGCGTATTATCAGCAGCTTTTAAAATCACCTTACGCGCCATATTGTCTGTATACACACACAGCTTGAACATTAAGATGTAAGCCCACAAGTACAACATTACTTTGAGTTATCAAGTATATACGACAGACTTGAGAGAATACACAAAAATATATGTAAACTGATATATATATGAGAATGGCTATTTTAAGATACACCTATGATAACACTTCATTATCAATTTTAATATTTTATTCTATACATATAGTATAGTATATAACACCCTATTATCCCCCCTGTGACCTATCCTATCTTCCACTCATATCACTTCACGCTATTTTAGCCTTTATATTTTTTTTTATACTTAATATATATAAAATTTTAACATCATCCGTTATTTTAACTCATATATTTATTACTTATTAAAAAATTTTATTTTAATTTTTTATAATAAATTCATTTAAAATTTCGACTATAGCTATTAGTCTGAGTAATATACACTATTATCATAACATTAATTTGAGTAACTACTGAATATAAGTTACAGCGACATCTAATAGAAAGATAACTATATATATGAATACGGAGATAAACTTTGTACTATTTTATACAGAATTAGTATTAGTGAGGTATTACTATACTATATTATCACACGAATCTAATATATTTACGTTCATGACTCGACGCATAGTGTAGGTTTGCTCAGAGAGGAGGCACCAATAAGAAAATTAAAGCATTATATACTGTCTATCTATATATTTATATATCATTATATCAATCACATACTAGGAAATAGCGGTATTATATTTACTAACCATAGTATATGAATTGAATGCTTATATTTATTAATCTTAGCTAAGTATAATATATATATATGCTAGAAGACAATAATTGTAACACCAGAATATATTGTATTAACACTTTATTATACTATTGAGATTATGGTTATTTATATATCTTTAGTTACTATTTTAATATCGATTCTGTATAAGGTGAACAGAGATGATAACACTTAGTACACCTTATGTACACGTATCTACTCTACAATTCCAACAAACTAATTTTCGAATATATTTGTCGTAAAAATTTAATACTATATATATATATTATATATATATATGATATAGTATATATGATAGTATATACATATTTTAATAAAAATAAACTGTGTAAAAATTAATAATATTATAAATAATAGTAGTATATATATTTAAAATATAAATATATAATATATATATAGTATAATATTATATCATTATAATATTGTATCATAACTTTTCTAATCTATATAGTTATTTCATTGTTTCTGCAAAACTTATGAAATCTACAATCATAGGTTAGGATTTGTCAATTGTCATGTATGCACGTGATCCACATCTAGGTTTAGGTTTACACTCGCTTTTGACGTATAACGTAGAATCGGGTCTAAGGTTATAAGTTATGCATTATTGAGAGCTCCTGCTAAATTATGTGCAAATTATCACGAGTATAAGGATTAGGTATTATATCTACTGTAGCCTATATACTATACCTCTATTTGAAAGTTTTAAGTTATGAATAAAATCAGTGTGGCTAGGTAAACACAGATTAAGTAAGTTGACGATAACGATCTTGGCTTAATAACATCAAAAACTCAGTGAGACCCACACATATGCTATATGAAAGTCAAATAGAGCAAACTAATGTAACATTTTTTTTATATTACTATCATATGATGAATATTAAGTAAAAATTCCTACTGACAGCAACATGGTGATAGTGATATTAATGTCATATAGTTATTTATATTTACAGATTCAGTAATTGAAGATTTTATGTGTAAAAGTACTCGAGTCATCTGTTCTTTTTTCAACAGAAGGAAGGTCAGATCAGCATCGCTTATATCCTGTTAATGAAAAATATAATAATTTAATAAATATGAATGAATAAAATTAATAATTAAGTACACTTAATAAAATAAATATTCAAATTCGTCCAAAGTCCAAAATTGTAATAATATACGAATTTTGAAACTTGGATATTTATTTAAAAAAATTTTATGAATTTTCTATTTTATTTATATAATAATGGGTAATGAAATCTTACTCTTTTTTATTTCCAATTTGTATATGGAGATTCGGTGCTAAGAACAGCACCAATTTAGTAGATGGCTGGTGGCAAGACACATCCGTGTCTATAGACCATGATATTGGACCGAAATGAGTTAACGCTCAAGTCGAAAAAGGTGATGCAATGCGAATGCTTATTCAGTAAGTGAGGAGTATGGTGTATTTCGCGTAGCGTGGGGATGCTGAGAGCAACGTGGGAGGAGGGATGCTCGTTGAGAGGCAAAAGATTTTCGCTGGCGTAAGAGATTTTGTTGTAATTTTACAGAAGAAATAATTTGGTTTGGTTATGAGTAAAAAAATCGTAAGATTGAGAGACATAAGGTTAAATAGAGCGTTTGATGAAGTAGATAAGCAATTCAAATAGTGCAGGAATCCACTTATAGCTCGGATCCACAGCCGATGGCCTGAAAGGTCAGGGATGTCTGAAACAGATGGCTCAGGAGCGGCAGCTGAGAGTCGACACGGGTCTCTGAGACCGAGCGAGAAATCAGGTATATGCGAGGAGAGACCGGAGCCGGAAGTCAGAAGGGTACGGGAGAGAGTATGATTGTCTGTTCAAGATAAATATTAGTGTTTTAGAGGGTGAAAAATTTTATGTTGCGCAATGAGCAGAAGAATGGGCTGATAGGCCAGCGATTATTATCAATAGATATGTGCGATGGAAAGTCTGTAGGAGGCGGAGGTACGGAGCAGAAGACGTGCGAAGTCAGTTAGGTGAGTCTGGGATCCGAGTCTCCTAGCCACGAGAGGATCGACTGGTGTTAGCAATTTTCTTTTTGGTGAATACCAGACTTTTATTGTTCGTGAGGATATGAACTGTGTCCAGAAAGTAATATTATATGCGCACGACACACTAATGGTCTGTGAATGGCAAAGAGTACTAGAACTAAACTAATAGTTCAAATGTGTGTTCAAAAGAAAAGCCCCCGCCATCGCGAGCAAATTCAAAATTTAAAAATGAAGCATCCGTATTCTGGAAAGCCTGCAGTGAGAAAGCGAAATGCGAGAGGTATTGCAGGATCCGAGAAATACGGATCACTAGGTAAGTGAGAAATCTGTCATCATGAAAATATTTTTATATAGGATGAAAATAAGTAAGTATGTAGTCATATGAAGGAAAGAAACGATGCGCGGAGCGAAATTGGTCAATGAGAATTATAGTGATAAGAAAGCGATTTAGTTCGTGAATATCGGGATGCACGGGATCGATAGCCGTAAGTCGTTGGATTCGATGTCGCGAGTAATCAGAATGAGCCTGGATCCTGAGGATACTAGTGCAGATTTTTGGTTTTACACAGCGAGAGAATAAATGTTATTATAGTTGGTGGATGTGTGGAAAATTTAGGTAAATCGTGAGAGAGACCTGCTGGAACCAATTGTTCAAGGATAATGACTTAGCACAACACTAATGAACGAGAAGGAGTGCGCACGAAGCTCGAGTTATGCTGAGAGAGAGCCGGATGGCCGTGAGCGTTCTGATTGACAGGGAGGATATAATGAAGAAGTGATGTTTTGTTGCCAGAGGAAGAGTAGTTCGTGTATGAGTAGAAGAGAGTCATTTAAATTGATTACAGAGTAAAGGACGATCCGCGTGGCAGACAGAGGTTTTTCGTGAGAATAGCAGGAATACACCTTTAGCCCGTGTAAGCCCGAGCCAGAAGTCAGCGCCAAATCGGATCGATCGGATCGGAACGGTATTCCTGGTCACCAGGGGAATTTGAATACTCTTCAGAACATATGTTACGATTAGGTGAAAACTATATTGTTTGTTTAATGAGGTAACGCGAGAGCGCGTGGCTCCGTGAGGCAATTCTGATCAAATGTTGTAGAGAATCGATTTTAATGTTCTCGACTCCCGGAGCGCGACACCAAGTACGTATGTCGTATCCACTCACACAGATACCTGGATATCCTGGGTAATGGAGATTGTCCTTATCTACAAGGGCTGAGGATATGTTCTTTTTCTGGATGACATAATGTTAGTCTTACATTAGAATGCACTTGCCTCGAGCCAATCTGGCGTTCCTAACTCTATTATTTTCTCAGTGAGAGAGCATATAGGTCCACTCCACGGCATTCTCGGATCCCGGAGCCGAAGGTCGTATCCGGAGCCCGTATCCTGGCTCATGCAATCGTCTTGTTTCGGGAAATATTCTTTTGGTGAAAAATTTATTGTCAGAAGACGAAACTACATTTTTCAACTAGTGCACGAAACTTTAGTCGGGATCGAGCGAAGCTGATGTCGATCCGATCCTGGATACGGACTTCTCTGGAGTAAATTAATCTTACAGAAAAATATAATTTTTGAGAGGATTGAAAAAAGTTTAATTTATCAACGAAGACAGTTGCTCGAGCGAGAGTGCACAATAGACTCTAAAAGTTAAACACATAATTATTTCTAAAATTTTAAGGTCAAAAGAAGTAATAAAAAATTTCTTAATTAATTTCAACATTAACAATTGCCCTCGGCCTGCTTAGATAAGATTCCTTATAAACTTCATTTATTAAATTTTCAATTATGCAAATAACCAATCATTTACGGATACTCCAACTAACTATTTACTTTCTTCTTCGAAGTTTAATACTACCTCCCCCAACGACTTCCCTAATAAAGATTTCACTTCTTTAACCAGACAAATGAACATTACTTTGAAAACAACGACTGTTCAAGCAAATTTCTAAAGCTTAAACAGGATTTTCTTTTCGATTGCACATCTGGCATAATCTGATCAACGTCAAAGGGGTGTAAAGTCAACCGGAGAAGAAAAAGTGCCAAATTTAAGATAAAGGCATTTGTTGTTATCTTTCGAATAAACATTCAACGATCATTGCTGCTCTTTAACCTTTTCTTTATATCCTTCATTTAGGGATTTAATTAAAATTTTTCACACAAAAGTACCAGAAAAAAAGCTTTATTATAAGCGATCTTACTTTAACTAATTCGTTTCATTAACTTACTAGAACCACAATCTTTCACAGTTATTCACACATATTACAAATCTCTTCAAAAACTACTTAGTAAGCTGCGTGTAGAGGATCATTTATCTCTTTTTCTTTTCGTCATAATTCCCTTAGGATCCTTTTCCACCATGATTTCCCATTTCTGGCATATCATGGTACATTACATCAGCTTAGCTCAGTAGTTTCGTCAAACTATAGTAAACATCTCACCATCACCATTATTGATGGCTCCATTATTCTTTTGTTGTTTTGATATAGATCCATCCATTCCTATTAGATGGACCAGTTTTTGTACATTAAGCATTTAGGTTAAGATTCGATTCATTATGTTTATATATATTTATGATATTTATGCCTAAATTTGTTGCCGAATGTTTTCATCTTTCCCTATATTTATTAGTCATTAATGTAATAATAAGATTACAATTATTATTTTCTGAACGTGAATTTGCCGCCATTATATAGCAGGGCAAATGTACCAAAGACAATAACTTACAACCTGGAAGTAAGCAATTGCTGTAGTACCAAGTTCCTTTATATTCTCATTTGTCATATGTCACAATGATTTATATGTCTTACATACATATAAAGCATTTATGACTACGTAAGTGGTTCTACTATTGCAGATTGTCTTCACTGAAATGTCCTCCGAAATCATAGGTCTCCACTCCCCAGAGATTTCGCACCCTCGCAGACAGTTTTACTGCATAGGGTATGTTGGGAAATATCCTTAGTTTCTTGTTCTTCGATAGCTAGCACCTTACCATTGTCACAGCTACAGAGAAAGAATAATGTATTATCTCTATTCCATATTCTTTGAGGTGCTAATTACTGGCCGGAGATTGTATACGGTCTTGCTGATTACAACGCAATTGCTAATTACTAGCCGAAGAAGTTAACAACAATAATGAAGACGTGCGCTGTCAAAAAAAAAAGATAACAGTTTAGTAAGAGTTAGTTGCATGTTTGCATCAGTTTCTTCACAAACAAGGCCTAACTCACCTTGCTCAGTAAGTTTCTTTATGGTTAATTCTGTTTCGTACTAGCTATATTTTTCCGTCCAAATCGAACCAGGTTTCGCTGACTATTGTTTTGTTTCAGTTATATTCTGAAGGTTTTTGCCATTAGGACCTAAACGACGTATTCAATTAGTTGATACTATTTGTGGGATTCATCACAGTTTCTAATTATTAATTCTAATTAGATTAAATTATACAGTTTTCCACTTCTTTTATTTATCCCCCGTTTGGATTCTTTAATTTTTGTGAAGAGCTTTCATAACTGAGCTCTAAGCAGATAGATGCCCACATTTGACGGTGGTCTTTTGAGCAGACTTCATGGTCCCCTCTCTATCCTACCGTGAGGAAAGGTCCTTATCCTCTCCTGTCCGAGTACATTGTTACAGAGATGCAGAAGCAGTCATTGAATCAAATGCAGATGCAGCTGTTGAAATACTGAAATATAAGGTGAAGGTACCTACATTTCGTACTTTTATTTCATACTTTAAAACTATATAGGGGTATTGTGGGAAATTCTTTGAGTGTAGAATGTGCCAAAAATAATCCTATAATTATCCCCAAGGTTCCCCGCACTTTCTCTCTCCTTTCCCATTCTCTCCCTTACAACACATTCAAAATTATTTTTTAATTCTCTCTATGTTCTTAAGACTACAGCTTGAAGCAAATCCCGTAAATAAACAATAAAATATATTACCGAAGAACAAATCTCATCTCTGATGTTAACAGGTGTAGTTTCTTTTTCTTTTGTTTCTGACGGACTTGGAGACTGAGATGAACTCTGAGAGCAATTCGACTTTTCTCCACCAGAATAGTCATCTTCAAACAAGCTACCATTTGCCATTTCCATTTCTGCCTATATATATATATATATTAGTATATATTTATAATATTATATATATATTATATATTATGATATATATATAGTATATAAGGTATATATATATTATTATATAATACACTACTAATAATAATATAATATAATATATAGGGAAGTATATATATTTATATATATTATATATATATATTATATGAGCTATAATACTATATATATATATATATATATATATATATACTATAGTATAGAATACTGTATTAGTGATATGATATAGTATAGTATATATAGGATGGTGTATATATATAGAGTATAATATATATATATTATAATTAATTATATAATATATATATAAATATATATATAATTAATAGTATATATATATATATATATATATATATATAATAATAATATATATATATAACGGTATATAATATAATATAAATATATAATATATATATATAATATGATATATATAATATATATATATATATATATTAATACTATATATTTATATACGTAAAATTATATATATATTTAATAAATGTATCTAATATAGTATATATATATAATTATGATAATATATATATATTATATATATATATATATACAGTATATATATATATATATATATATATATATATATTATATATATAGATATAATAAATATATATATTATTATAATTATAATTAATATAAATTTATATATATATCTTTCTCTTTTCCACCCCCAAGACTGGGGTAGGTGCGTGAAAAGCATTGGATCAAAGAAAAGTAATAGACAATATACACAATGTCGATAAACAAAGCCCACCTAATCGCCCCGTCAAACTATTTGTGAAACTTCTGTCGCGAGTCAGAATTCACCCTAGAGTATGTGCAGGACCAACGTGGACCCTCCTAGGCATTTCAGATATTCTTTTCATTTTGTCTGTTAAGGTAACTCCTTTATATTTGGTGTGGGCTTGATAAACAAACAAGATGAAGCAAGTTATACATTGGTCAATATCTTTTATTATTTGTAAAGTAAGTGTTGTAGCTCTGAGCATTTTTTAAATCATCTAATACATGACCGAACCTTCCCAAAGTGCAGTCATCCTCTGGCCATAGGATTCAGAGCATGGAAAGCTCTTTTCAGTTGTTTTTTGCAGACTTAAAGATTCCTTGAATGCCTTCGAATTTTGTATAACAGCTTTTAATATTTTCTTCAATCTTGAAATTCGTGCTCCATGAAAATTTCCAAGTATGTTTGATAATTTTTTAGGTACATATCAATACAGGCATCCTGACTGTTCCATCTTGTTGAATTTGGGAAGTTTCGGCTTACTCCCTGTTTTTGCAATATATATTTATATATATATATATATATATAATATAATATATATATATATACATATATTATAATATATTAATATAGTATTATATATATATATATTATAATATATGATAATATTTATATATATTATATATATTTCTTGCTGAACAGACCATTTTAACAAATTGTTAAATCTTTATAAAATCTATTTCGTCCATTTTGCCTACCCGTTTTTTGCCTCAAATTGCCCTGGGTTTTTAGTAAAACCCGTATGGTCGGGCAATTGTTTTAACAAACCCAGGGGTTATTTTGCAACCTGATACTATATATGTTTACTTGATGTGTTTGGTAGGGAAAGGAATATATGCCCTGTATTGTTGTGCATAGATGCATCGATTTGCTGAATGACTGATTAGTGAAGACAAGTGCGTTTAGGCGTGTCAAGGAATTGTGGATCTAAATTTTTTACATTGAAACAAAGTGATTGAGAAA
Organism: Trachelipus rathkii; assembly: GCA_015478945.1. Classification (NCBI taxonomy): domain Eukaryota; kingdom Metazoa; phylum Arthropoda; class Malacostraca; order Isopoda; family Trachelipodidae; genus Trachelipus; species Trachelipus rathkii. The sequence goes on from JABUQX010051291.1 coordinate 12,965, forward strand.
ATAGGGATAAGAATAAATTGTATTTAGGTTTATGGATTTGCAACAGCGTATGATAGGGTTATATAGGAAGCCTCTATGGCAGGTGTTATGATGTTATTGGTGTTGGTGTTAGGCTTCTGAAGGAATTAAAAGTATGTATTTCAATAGTGAAGCGTGTGTAAGAATTACAATGGGGTCTAAAAGTGATTTGGTTTAGTATTAATAGCGGAGTGAGACAGGTCTTGTGTTGATGTTTCCCTGTTATTCAATTGTTATGGAGTGGGGTAATGAAAAGATTGAAGAGGTGGGGGTGGCAAGGAAATGGTGTTAGAAGATGGAGAATGGAGATGAAGAGTGAAGGTCCCTACCTATTATTTTGCAGGATGATTTAAGTTCTGTTGTGGCGAATCTGAAGTAGAGTTTGACGTAGATTGGTGAGTGAAGATTTGGTCAGGGTGTGTAAACTAAGGAGAGTTTTAAAAGTAAACGTTAGATAAGAGTTAAGGTTATGGTTGTGAGTGAGGACAGTCCTCAGTGTGAAGTTAGTTACGATGGTGAGCAGCTGGAACAAGTGTTCGAGTTTAAATATTTAGGGTATATGTTGATGAGAAGGGGAACGGATGATCAAGAGTGTAGCTAGGAAAGTTGTGAATGACAGAAGGTGGCTGGTGCATTTAAAAATCGTTGGTGAAATGTAAAAGGACTAATGTCTTGCAGTGCGGTAAGGTTCTGCCATGAGGGTAATGGTTGTACCTGTTTATTGTTATAGTAGTGAACATATGTCCCCTGGAATAAGAGTATTGATCTAAAGTACAATGGTGTGCAGAATGGACAATCTTAGTGGTGTGTGCTAGTGTGTGAGAAGAATTTGAATAAATGAGGGAATGAACGTATAGAAGTTGTGTGGTGGAAGATAAGGGGTAAATGAGAGAATAAATGAAAGTAATGTTGAGGATGGTTCGGTCATGTGTGAAGGGATGATATGATATAGTCGTTGGTTAAGCGATGTAATAGTGGCGTGTGTGTTGGAAACCGGACTGGCTGGAGACCAAAGAAAAAAGTTGATTTGGTCAGTAAAGAAAGTCTGCAGAGAGATAATGTGAGTTTGCAGAGGCCGGTAAGAAAGCCTGCCATGATAGGAGAGGAAGGCGTGGTTTTTGTGAAGGTGGTAATGTGTTGTGGCCCACCTGGGCCAGGGGATGAAACCCTACACTTGACGATTTGCCATAGTGAGGATCCGTCGCTGGCCCGTGAAGCTCTAGGGGTGGATTCTTCTAACTGCGACGAGTTTTCTACTAATTCAATGGTATAAAGGGTGCGGTAAGGCTGGCCTTTTTTTCGACTTGTCCTTTTTATTCTCTGCTTTTTCTTTCGATGCTTGTCACGCACCTTACTTTCAGTCTCAGTCCTTGGGGATTAAAAGGAAGATGAAAAAAGATATAGTATATATATATTATAAAGATAAGGGGCGTATGGATCTTCAGCGAGACGTCAGTTAGAGGCGTGCATCGAGTATCCGCACAGTACGGTTATACGTACCTGCGGTTACGGCTCAGTTTTCTGTATAAGTTGCTAGCGTAGCGGGAAAACATGTAAAACAGATATAGTGTGGAGAAGATGTATGTATGAGCTAGTAGGTACGCGTTCATAGTTCGAAGAGCCTGCATTATCAGCGCTCGGTACATTAAGACATTCGGATCGTATGTGGGAGTGATGTCGTATGGGAGGCACAGTATCGCGGGGTAACGCGATTGGAGAAATAGTATATTGATCAGTAGATATGGATGAACGTGTCGAATAGTATATATAATAGTAATATAAATATATAATATATATAATATATATATATATAATATATATAATCTGTTCTTTCTTTAACATCTATATAATTGTTATTATACAATATTTAACATATATATATAATTATATATATATATAATAATAATAATATATATATACTATATATAATTTATATATATATATATAATATATAGTATATATAATATATTATATTTCTTCGCCCCCTTTTTATTCCCAAGACTTGGAGTAAGGTGCGTAACAAGCATGAGAAAAGAAAAGCAGTAGAAGATAGGGAGCAGGTCGAAAAGGAAAGCCCAAGCTTACCGGGGCACTCTGTACCATTAATTAGTGAGACTCTCGTCGCAGTCAGAAAATCCACCCGTAGAGCTTCATGGGACCGCGATTGACAACAAAATTGAAGATATGAAATATAAAGGTTCATCAATTGCCCAGGTGGAAACAACCATACCCCTCTACAACCCCGCCATTTTCACTCCTGTTAACACTTTTCTTCTCGGCCTCTCCAATTCACATTTCCTCTCCTCAATACATGTCATATTACCCGACTCAATCCAACTTTTTCCTTCGTCTCCCAGCCGGTCGGTTTCCCAAAACACTCTCCACAATAACATCCGCTTAACTAACTGACTATCATCTATCATCCTTTCCCACATGACCAAACCATCCCAATATACTTTCAATTTATTCTCTCATTTACCCCTTTCTCACACCACCCAACTCTCTATATAAGGTTCATTCCTCATTTTATCACATTCTTCTAACACCTAGCACATCCCTAGTATTGTCCATCTGAACACATTTATCTAGAGCTATACTTCTTATTCCAGACCATAGTTACACTACTATAAGACACTATACACAGGTAACTATACATACCCTAATGTAAGACCATGGCGTACTACTCAAGACTTAGTCCCTTTACATCACCAACGATTTAATTGCACCACGCGCCACCTTCCTGCATTCACAACTTTCCTACTACTCTCTGCATCATCCGTCGCTATGAGTCATCCAAATATATCCTAAATATTTAGGCTCAGACACTTGTTCCAGCTGTTTACTACCATCTAACATAATTCACACTGAGGACTGTCCTCACTCGACAAGCATAACCAACAATCCTATTATTCTATTTTTCAATGATTACGATTTATTCACATTTACCAAAACTATTTACTTTCCTCTCAAACTGCTCTTCAGATTCGCCACACAAAACCAAATCCATCCGCATATAATAGGTTAGGGCACCTCCACTCATCTCCATTCTCCATCATGTCCTGCCACCCCCAGCACCCCTACGCTCTAATTCTTCATAACCCATCCTATACAAATTGAATAACCAAGGAAACATAACACAAGCCTGTCTCACTCCGCTATAATCCTAAGCCAATCACCATTGATACCATTTATTCTGTACAGCACGCTCACTATCGTCGTACATATTTTTGATTCCAGCCAGAAGCCTACCACCATCACCATTTATCACTAACACCTGCCATAGGAGCTTCCCTAATTAACCCAATTGCCAACCCGTGCGAAATCCATAAAAACCTGAAATATTCAATTATTCTTCTTGCTAACTCTTTCTCAACTATTTGTTCAATTGTAAGATTTTGATCAACACTATCTCTACCACGTCCTGAACCGCACCTTGTTGTTCTTCACCCAATCGTCCTGTCAGTCTATCTCGACGCACACTTTCGACAAAATACCAGCATAATAATCTTCCCAACAAACTCATAAACTTATTTCTCATATATTTTCTTACAGTTCCCCTTATCGTCCCTTCCACTTTTGTAAGGGTACTATTACTGCTCTGATCCAATCCCTTGGAACTATAGCCCTTCCATAAACGCTTTATTAACAACTTCCAAACAATCATCACTATCTATCGGCCTCGTCTTGATCATTTTCACCAGTATATTCATCTATACCTGCAGATTTACCATTCGTCAACTTTCTCACTCTACTCATTACCGTTCTTCTGTACTGAATAAACGCGCATCCCCAAATGAGCTATTTCCTTCTTGCAACCATTTAAACCCTATCACACATTCACATATCGAAACCTCTGTCATTAACCTGTAATATTAGGTAAATTTCAAAAGTGTTTCTTTTCCACACTCCCTTCCCATCCATTTCATCAATTACAAAGCACCATCCATATTCTATTCTAAAGCAGGTTCCCCTTATTCTCCATTCTTAACCTTTCGGCGCTTCCTCTCTAGAATACTTTTTATTCCCTCATACAACCCCATTCTACCTCCTTCCAAACTGTTCATTAACCTCTTTCTTTTCTCCTCCGTATGCACTTTTAGTATTTCTTTTCTCCTTAATATATTCGCAAGCATCTTTCTTTGAGACGTCAATCATATGCTTTTTAGTAATGTCACACGGCTCTTTTTACCTTTCCCGCTTGCCTTAACTCTCTTCATTCCAACCCTTCACTGTTAACATTCTTACTTCCTACTTAAGCACATCCACTTATACTTCTCTGCAAGGACTACAAAGCAATTGCATTCCTTCATTTGCCCCCAAGATTGTAGTAATCTGACTTGTTCCATGTCAACCGATTTACTTGCGAGCGCTCTTCTTACATACTTATCCTATTGTCTTGTTCACCTAACATCTCACTTTTAATTTTACCTACTGCCTCCGTATCACCTCCTCTCCATCTCAAGGCCCACTAACTAAACTTCTTCAACGTCCCTCAGATGGCCATACGCCACAACCACAACTATACCTGACTTTTCATAACTTAATTTAACCATTAGAATTCTAGGACTGCACCACACAAGTCTACAATAGTTTGTAGCACTGGTCACTCATCAGAATCGGTACTCTTCTCTCCCCTCTCTCACTTCATTTTCCACACTCACGCAAATCACCATTTCACACGCACACCACTTAATTTCACTGTTTCCTTTCAATCTTTGTTTATCAGTCACAAGCGAAAATCAAATTTGTCCCTTATCCTAATACATCCATTCACCTCTCTCCTCTTCCTTAACTTTTAATCCTCGACCTTTCCATGGACCGCTATACGATTTATACCAATTTCAGCCCGAAATAATAGCGAGGCCGTTTACGGCGTATCAACGACCTTTTCTCCGAGCTTGCATAGCATTCCTGCAAAAAAATGAGAAGGAGTAGGCAGCCAATCACTAACTACCACTGTCCCTTAATCGCCTTCTACGACACGCAACATATACGATGTGGGGGGCAATTCTTTCTCTCCCCACACATAGGGATAAGTATTAGGGATGTCTGTAAGGTGTTTTCATCTATTGAAGAGGTGTGTACTTTAATGTATGTGTACTATGATATGTAGAAATATGGTGGCAATAATATGTATTGCCTGAGGTAATCTTAAAAGATTAATGAAACGCAAAAGAGAAAGGCTGGCACCATTAAAAATGGATGTGTAAAATTTTTCCCCAACAAAACTCGAGTATGTGGTGTACCTCCCTAATATGTATATAGTATACTATACTATATATAATACTATTTATTATAATAATATATTGTATATATATAATATCATAATATATATATATATATATATTAATTAATATATAATATATTATTATATATATAAATTATATAATATATATATATATTTAATATAAAATATATATAATTATTATTATTTATATATATATATAATATATTATATATTATATAATATATATATATTATATATTATATATATATATATATTATATATATATAAATATATATAGATATAGTATATTAATATATATATATAATATTATAATATATATAATATATATATATATATAAATTATATATATATATATATATTATATATATAATAATATATATTAATATATATAAATATAATATATAATATATAATATGATAATATACTATAATATATACCGTATAAATATATATATTATATATAATATTATATTATTATATGATACTATACTATATATATATATATAGTATATATATATATATATTAATTAAATATATAGAATATATAATATATATATTATATACACATAATATATATAATATATATATATATGATATAATATATATATAGTATATATATATATATATATTAATATAATAATATAATGTATATATATATATTTTATAATATCTATTAGTGTTGGACGATTAATGAAAATTTTTGCTGATGACTGGATGATCGATGACGATTAGCATAATTTGCCGATGCCGATGACGATTAATTGAAAAAAAAATATTTAAAAATTTCTTTCTCTCTTCCTCTCTCTCTCTCTCTCTCTCTCTCTATATAAATTATATAATTATATTATAATATATATATATATAATATATATATTAAATATATAATTAATATATATAATATATACTATATATACTATAATATATATATCTATATATAAAGGCTGTTAGTAGAGGGTCAGGGGGTTCAACTCCCGAAATTATTTTAAGCGATCAAAATTTTCGATTCCTTAAGTCTCAATAGAGAATGAATAAATAATAATAATAAGAATAAAATAATAATAATAAATAATAAATTAATTATAATAATAATAATAATAACAATAACAATAACAATAACAATAATAATAATATAATAAAAATATAATAAAATAAGTAATAAATAATAATAATAATAGATAACTAAGAGAGAATAATAATATATAATAATAAATAATCAGTTAATCAATGAAAGATGGAAAGGTATTTATTATGAAATGAATGAGACATTATTGTGTCCGTAATCTGATTTTCTTAGTCTAAGTGGCTGTGTCCTCATACATTAGTATAAATATTTAGAACAAGGACTTAATGTAAGTTCCAAAGTTTCAGATGGAATAGTGTAGTGGACTGCCCTTTAGTGGTTTGGTATCATTATTCATGATGTATCATATGTATATTTATATTCTTGGGGGGTTTTTTAATTTTGTTCATGTAGAGAGTGCTAGAAGGGGAGTAATTAATGTGTTGCTGGTGAGTGATGGGCTGTTCTTGACGCCAATGAGTAGTTCCATTTCAGTTCGTCTTCCGGTCTTCCTAGTTTGCGGGCCTCAAAAAAAATCCCTTTCCCCACTTTTCTAACTTCGGAATGAAAATAACATGTGATATGATTGCTAGATGAGTGTGATTAATTGTTTTGTTTTCAAACAACACTGAAAACAGATTTGTCAGTAGTATTTAAAATATAATCTAAAGCTTTTAGGGAAAGTGTACTGTCTTGTGGAATGGTAATGGAATGGTAATTTGGTTGTTATTGGTATTGAAGAATAGTGGTTTTGTGGACCTTCCTTTGTGGTTTTGGAATCTTTTTGTGGTAAGAGTACTTAATTATTATTTGTTGTATTTTTATTTTTGATGATTACTTGAATTACTGATTAATTGATTAATGGAATTTATGATTAATATGATTATTATGGTTATATGGTTATTATTAATGTTTTTATTTCTTTGTATTTCTATTATAAGTATTAAAGTAGTAGAATTTTGGTTTTAACTTTGCAGTATTGAGGTCTGGTAGCGTGGTATACCGTCGGTGGTTTGGTCACCGGTAGTCTCTTGGGAAAGAAGTAGAAGTAGAAGTGTAAGAAAAAAAAGCTGGTCAGCACTATTGGCCAGGTAGGACTTATTTTGGTTGTTTGTTTTTTATTTTTGATTCTTTTGATACATTTTTTAATTTTACTTTTGATTTATTTGATTCAATTATTTAATTAAGATTTATGTTAAAGTTAATGTTAAAATTTGATAGGTATTTACTTAGATATACCATAAGTTTAAATTTTAATGTTAATTGCATATTGACTTTTATAGTTATTCACTGTAATTGATAATTAATTGTTTAATTTATTTTTTAATTTCTTATAAACATTTATTTATTTTGTTGTTTTTGGAATAACATTTATTTTGTTTCATTCAGTTTTTTTTTTTCCTGCACTGGCCCTGTGTCTGAAGTTGCTCCGGTAGCTGTTCTTGTGGCTCCGTTTATGGTACTTGGTACCAACTAAAAACTTAATGGTGCAGTGCACTTAACTAATATAAAAATTAAAAGGCAAAAAAGGCTGCATTAATAGCCAATAATTTAAAAAGAAAAGTGGAAATTATAAAGGGAAAAACAAATTGGAAAAATTAAAAACAGAAAACTGACATTTGGAAACTAAAAAGACAATATTATATTGAAAATAAATAAAAATTGACAAATAAAAATAAAAAGTAAAATTGACTTCTGGAAACGGAAATAAATTATTAAAATTATGATGAAAATTTGAAAGATATGAAATGAAAATATAAAAGAGATTGATCGAGAAATTGACAAAGAAGATTTAGGAAAACAATTTGAACAATAGAAATGAAAAGCGAAAATTAAATAAAAGTATAGGTACCATTTGAAAGGGTACCATAAGTGGAATAAATATTGTAATAAACAGAAAAACAATAACATAGGTACCGTAAAAGTATAGGTACCATAAAGAGTGCCATAAATAGTGTAAGTACCCTCAAGGTTCGAAAACCTGGAAAGAAAGTGGTACTCCATATACAATAAAGTGGTAATTCGGTATTTAAAATACAATAAAGTGGTACCATATGTGATATAAACAATATTTAAACACAAAGACATTCATAATTGACAATTTCGCATATTTGATTTTTTATTATTATTATTGAAAATATTGGTTATTATTTTAATAAATTTCATATGTTGTAGGTATAGGTGTGGTTTATAATATATGGTATATTGTAACACCTGGTGGTGGAACTAGTAGGTGCTGTAGTATAGTATTATTGGAATAACGTGTGTATTAGTGGTATCGGTGTAGGTGGTATCTGTATCGGATTACCGTGTTTTCTTTGTAATTAAGTAGTATAGGAATACCTTATAATTTTTTTTGTATCTGTGTATTGTGTATAATTTTATGACAAACATAATTGGTGTGGACCGTTATTTAATAAATTAAGGTGTATGTGTCTTTTTTTTGTATCCCCAATATCTATCCTGGAAGGCAGCCTCACTCCTTCATAATTCAAGTTATTGTAGTTAGTTTTTTTTCAGTAAAATCTGCTACAATAGCAATAAGGAATAATTATGGTCATAATATAAAGATGTAAAAGGGAAGGATGTTAAGGGGATAGTAGCATGGGTAGGTGAGCTGTGAAGATTGTGATGTATTGTCGGGATGTAGCAGGGGTCTGTATCCTGTCTTGTCACTAAAATTTTTTCTTTTCCTCATTCATTCTTCTAAAACTTAAAATCTTTCTTCCTCATTAATTGCTCATTCGGTTCGAGTGGTGCGTGTGTTCGGGCGTTGATTCTCTGGGCCAATTTTTCAGGCTATGGAGAGCAGTGTGTCGGTATGCGGGTTGTGGAAGATAATTCTCGTTTCTCTGGGGTGTGTAGCTATCTACGTTTTCGCGGGCTAATTTGTGGTCATTCAGGTCTGATGAATCCGTTGCAGGGATGTATTGCGGTGGGTTCGTCTTCGTACGTGTTTCGTAGCAAAGCTGGTGCTTTCTCATCTTAATGAATGTGATAGTAGTTTTGCTGTGCTTAGATTCGCTCGCGCTAGTGGTTCTTCCTAGCTGGTACGCATAGAGTTCTTTCATCTCTGAGTCAATGCGTTGCTGGTAAATCTGCCTGGTTCGTCCGGTTGTGGGCTCTGTAGTTTGGGGGAGGTCTGGATTCATCTGTGTTTGTTGTTTCTAAATTTCTCGGTTTAGCACTGTAAAAGGCTATCTCTTCGCACTCTGCTCTATCTATATTCCTCTATATCTCATACTAGCACTGTTCCGCTCCCTCAGTTTGTTGGGAATGAGGAGGCTTCTCACTAGATGTCCTCAACCTGATTTTCTGGAGAGAGAGGGGAAGCCGCTGTCGTGATACCTTCTGGAACTATCGCCCTGGTTATGGGCTCTCGATCTTGTGATGTTGTTTATCTAGATCTTTGAAACCCTTTCTCAACTCACTTCTTGCATCTTGTCGAAGGCGCTTCCACGATCGCCCAGGACGCGCTCTCGTTGCACGAAGGTCTTACTGCGATATACATTTCTATCTAACCCGATTTATGGGTTACGTTTTCGCTCTGAGGTTAATTTGTTGACTCGGAGCCCTGACCGGATCCTCGGCGGCGGTGAGTTGATGGTGTGGGTGGCGCCCATGCCATGCCCACTCATTTGGTGTAATGGTCCACGGCTGATCTCTCGCGGCTCTCTCCTCCTTTTGGGGTTTTTTCGCTCCTTTGCTCGTTATGCTTGTAGTCTTTGATGTCTAGCTTTTCTTTTCAAATCGACTGAGTTTGTCGGCTTGTGCCGATGGTGGCGACTTCCTTCTTCTTTTCCTGTCAAGTAGTGGTGTTCTCTGCAGGTTCCGTCTTATCTCTATTATATCCCTACTTTTCATTAATGATCGTTATTAACGCTGCACCTCTTGGTAAGCTGTATTGCGTCTATTTCTTTGATTCTCTTGCCGATGACTGTCGAATCTCTCGCTTCGATTCTGTTGTAACTCATTAATTTTAGCTGGTGCGCCACTTTTTATTACCTGTTCTGAGAGTGCCCTCTCGTTCTAAATCTTTCCATTTTAATTCTTCGTGCTTGGATTGGATATGATGGTGAATTATTATACTGTGTTGTGTGAAAGTTCAATTCTTTAAAAAAACTCCCAACTTTTACAAATCTCCTTCTCCGAAAATACACTTCTAAGCTTTCCTGTCTCTTTTCGGATGGTTCTGTCGTCGTCCCTCTGTTGACAATATAAGACATCCTTGGCGCTTGAACTCATGGATACAAAAAAAATGTCAAGTAAACCTTGCCCATGTTCGACGATCCGGTTGCTAGTGTGTGCGGCCTCAAAGACATGTCTTGGAAGTTCGTTTAACTGTAAGACTTCCTCCTTTTTCTCGGAGGTTGCTTTTCCGCTATGTATGTCAAAGGGTCTCATCCGCCATGTTGGAGATTCTGCTCTCAATATCTGGGGGGGGGGGGCTCTGTTTCACCCGCACCGGCTTTTTTGGAGAGGGTCGAGTCAACGGCAAATAGGCTTATAAACTGTTCTGTCTTCCAGTTCACTTGACCCTCTATCTTTGCGGGCGATGTTTGGTGCTTAATCTCTATCCTATAGGTAGCGCGCGGCAAGTGCTCCCGAGAGACTTATCACTTCGCGTACACCGACCTTTAATCGACGCTTCGTAGCAACAATAGTGCGGTATCTGCACGAGTATTGTGTTTGCACATCTGGTAACGTCCAGCCTAGTTTTTGCTGTGGTGCGTTCTTCTTTCCCCCACCCTACTCTTGTTTTGTGGAATTCCTCTTTCCATCTTCTGTAATTTTCCTCCTGAATTTAACTCCTCGACTTTAAAGCCCTGCGGTCTGTGCTATATGCGTCATTGCTGCTATGAGTGTGAACTTTTGAGAGTACTTTCGGTTGATGGTTTGTGTCGTCGTAACAGCTCGGGCGTTTCCGCGTCCTTGTAGAAATGATGTGTGAGTGCTTCTTCTGCCGGTCGTGACTAGTGTGGTGACAACGTTGGTATAGTAAAATATAAATTCCTGTTGAATGGTGCAGTTATATGTTGGTGTCTATGAATTGAAGCGTGAGATTTTCTTCTATTTTTCTCCCCGTGTTTCCAAATGTTCTCAAAAAACATCATTCGCAGTGGATTATCCCGGTCGTATGTGAAAATTCGTGGAACTTCTGTTTGATCAACATTACCGGTGTGATTTTCGTTCTAGATTGGTGGTGTATGTCGCTATGGTCGGGTGTCGTAGACCGCTACTGGGATATTGTCTGATTGGAGGATGTTGTGGTACGGCTGTTTTTGTTCAATATCTTTGTTATAATTTTAGTACGTTCTGTTGAGACTTCTAGGTACTGTGGTATGCGACCTGAGCAGCCAGCAAAATCTACCATAGCTCTTCTAATTATTGCCGTGTTTGTGCACATTGTGGTGGGTGGTTTGTGGGGTGGGTGTTGGTGGGTTATTCGGGTACTCACTGGTAGATGCAGATAATGTGCATATTCCTTGCAATCCTCTCTTGTTCTATTTGGTTTCCTTGGGTCTCTGATGCCAGCAACACAAACAGCATTCATCACCACATTTGTTGTTTGTTTGGTGGGGTTGTGTTGGTTATGTGGTGTTTGTGTGTTTGTGGTGTTGGGTGTGTCGTGCGGGGTGTGGGTTTTTGTGGGTTTGGGTTGGTGGTTGTCGTGTGCGTGGGTTATGTTGTTGTAGTTTTTTGGGTTTTTTGTTGTGTGATGTGTTTGTATACGTAGCCTTGGGTGTCTTGTGCATTTGTTGTGATGATTTCATCGGGGTTGCCTTCGATCTTTGTGTTTCATTGTGTCGACAGTCGTCAGGTCATAATGCAGAGATTTTTGGAGTTCTCTTTCTAAATATCGAGTCGGCATCACTCTCTGCTCCAGGGTTGTTGGGGTGTGCGATGTTTCCTCTCAGCATTGTATGTTCCCTGACATTTATATACGAGATACGTCATACATTGTGCGCCGATAGGATAGGAAGGGGTCCGCTCTTACTGGATTCTTTTACGGACTTCTCCTGCGAGCATGCAGTTAGCATGGCTTGGAGAGAAGATAATGTTCGTAGTAGGGGCACGCCAACGCTACTACCGACCGGCCTGTATGGTGCCTCTACGAACACGCAGGACATCTACGATGTTGGCAGTGTTGGTTGATTCTCCCTACAGCGTGAGTGGATATATGTCATAGGTGGATTAGGGATATGTTCTGTAGTTAGGAGTTGTTGTCTAGAAGAGGGTGTGGATATAAGTATGTGTTATAGGAGGTCATGTTGTCTGGAGGATGAGTGTGGGTATGAACGCATAACAGAAAGGCGGAACCAGTTAATGTCATGGAATGGTCATGCATACCATAGGACTAAAATTGGCTATGAGTATAAGTGTGATTATATATTATGTTAGTATAGTATTTATATATATATAATGGTATATATATATATATAGTTATAGTTATATAATATTTTTTATTAAGGATATATATATATATTATATAGTATATAAATAGTATATATATATCATATTATACTTTAATAAATAAATAAAGTATATATTTAATATATATTATTTATAGGTATGATAGTTTCCAGGTTTATATTTTATAGTTGGTGAGAAACTATTAACAAATAAATTCCATTGGGTTTGATATATTGGATATTATTATAGTACGGGATATATATATATTAGATATATATAGTAGGTAGTTGTGTAGTGTTAATGATCTGTGCGAAGTAAATTCGTAATGCTTTATGGGTATATACATATATATATTGTCTGTTGTTTTTAGTAGTTATGTACTTAGTGTGGTATATGGTGTGGTGGTTATTATATATATAGTTATATGTAAGCGTATATATATGATATATAGATATATATATGTATATAATTATGGTTATATAGTATATATATATATAGTAGTGATATATATATATATAATTATTATTAATTATTATTATTAGATTATTATTATAATTATTATTATTAATTAATTATTAATTATTATTATTAATTAATTATTAGTTATTATTATTATTATTATAATTATTATGAATTAAGTTATTATTGATGAGTTTGTAATATCAATTCAATAATATCTTTAAATTTATTTGTTTCAAATTTGTAATCGGTCAAAATATATCGACGAAATTTGCCATTGACGTTATGACGATGATTTAAATAAAAATATCCCGATTTTTGCCTGATGAGCGGGCAAAGTTTGATAATCGTCCCATCACTAATAATATCTATATTGGTATTGGGGTAGTGTATTATAGTATAGTTTGAGGTAGGTTAAGTATATATAGTTATATAGTATAGTGTATTAGCGTGTGATGTTTACTTATATATGAGTTAGTCATATATATGTATAGTTGTTATATATATATATAAGTAGTATACTATTTGTAATTATATATTGTAATTTGCTTATATATTTATATTATAAGTAAGATGTTATTCATGCATAAAATGTTATGGTATGTAGTCTGGTATCTTAGGGTTAGTATTTATGAGAGCAGGATACATGGCGTTGGTTATAGTTACCACCTTTATTTGTAGTATGTTATGACGGTGCATGGAAAGTGCTAGGACTTTTTATTTTGCTACTGTAATTATATGAAAACTCTGGTGTATTTATTCTAATAGATGGGGCGATAAATAAGTGTTTTCGTTGTTCCCAAGTAAGTTAAATTATTGATGTTGTGTGTGGTGTGAGAGGTTGTTAGATATATGTTTGTGATTAATTAAGGAAATTTTTCTGAGGAAGATATTTAAATCAGTTTATATCAAACCTAATAAGGTTATTATGATTAGTTGTGGAATCACTAATTGTAAAGAATACTTCACTGATCTGGTGAAATCATATCTAAAGATAATTATCAGACATCCAGGTCAGTACCGTTAAAAATTTAAGAAACTTTAAATTCATGTTTAATTATAAGAGTAATTTAATAGAGTTATAAGCTATTGAATGATAGTAAAGAAAAATATAGTAAAATCTATTTTACAGTTATCGGTTGTCATAAAAAGATTTCTATTCAGGTTCCACTTGTGGAGAGATCGAGTACTCTAGCCCGTATTGTGAAATAAAGTAGGAGTGAGTGAAATAAATATATGATTTAGTTTTTATAAATGAAAGAATATATGCAGATAGATAAGTTCTAGATAATTATGTATAAAACATGAATTGAAGTAAAAATATAATGGACTGTATTTGATCAGCGGTTTGGAGCTTGGCTTGAATATAAAGTTTCAGAGCTTGGGCTCTATACTCTAATTGCGTTACCTGTTGGGATGAGATCTTATGCCCGTGCGTTTGGGCTACACAATACAAATTCATAACTTTGAGACTAAGAATCAAAAATGCCCATAGCGTTGGGCTTCATTTAAATTGCGATGTTATCGTGTTTGTCTGGGTAGCCGATCGAGGCAGAAGTATCTTCAAAAGATATATAATAATGAAGTACTGGTACGTGTTCAAACTCGTAGAAGATAGGCTCATATGAGTAATCCTCAAACGCATTATTATTCGCCGTAATTACGATTTGAGTTGTATTAGTATTTATCTTTGTAATGAGGTCAGAATACTACTTCATAGTATCAATGCGGTTTGGCGATGGATTAGGATATGTGGGTGAAGATATTGGCTTGAAAGTTACTGTTCCCGACTCGCTTCGTATCTGTTTCTAGGCTTATTGATGTTATGCCATTGTACCTATCATTTTTTTCTGAACAATTGGGAAATATAAAGAAATCCATGTAATATCTAATCTTTATTTTGACTTGTACATATTATTTGAATTGTTGGATTATTACGTCGATAATCACCTCTTATTGTAAATATTTATTTATTCAGCAGTGTGGCGATTATGAGCCTTCCGTAAAACCCAAAGGTCCAATAGGCTACGTATTTGTGATCTATTAAATCGTAGTACCCTGGGGAATTACGTTACATCACGTAATGTTCTATGCCTCTGCTCATACATACATCCAATTTAAATTTCCTTAATAATTAACCATAAAATGCGTAGAAGAGTCTCCGAACATCCTTTAATTATTTCTTTGTGTTCATTTAATGGCTATTTGTGGGTAATCCTTTATTTTATGAAGGGGGATGGTGGTGTATGTTGACATGTGCGTAGAAAATGCTGATATAAATAATATCCCTTAGAAATTAAACCTCACAATCCCCCCAGAAACGTCATCAAGTGAACAGGTCCACGGAGTCCGGAGACTATCTCCCCCGTTGTAGATAAAGCTTTATAGCTCTACTTATCCGGTATAATTGATGAGGTTGGTTCTTGTTCTTCTTTGGAAAATTTCAGTTAGAATGAGGCTCTTCCTTAACTACTTCTCAAGAATGGTACATATTAGTTTGCCATATTCTTTCGTATTTATCCTTAAATTGAAACTCACTCTATCATCGATCTTCCTGGAGAGTGGAACCTCAAAGTTGGGGAGTGACTTCTCAACTCCAGTGTTCAACTCTCCATATGATACATATATTATATATATATTAATTAGGTATATATATATAATTTAGTGATATATATTATATATTATATATTTTATATTGTTGTGTAAGTATGAGTTTTTAATGGATTATAGTTATATATAGTGTTTATATATATATATATATATTTGATTAGTAGGTGATATATGATATATATTATTGATTACTATATGTGTTAATATATAAATATAATGGAGAGAGAGAATGAGAGAGAGAGAGAGAGAGAGAGAGAGAGGAGTAGAAGAGAGGAGAGAGAAGAGGAGAGAGAGTAGAGAGAGAGAGAAGAGAGAGAGAGAGAGAGAGAGAGAGAGTAGAGAGAGAGAGGATAGAGAGAGAGGAGAGAGAGATGGACGGCGTTTGATGATATGATGAGAGAGAGACAGAGAGGAGAGAGAGAGAGAGTGGAGATGTGCAAGAGATAGAAGAGAGAGAGAGGAGAGGAGATGGAGAGAGAGAGATAGATTGAGAGAGAGAGAGAGAGAGAGAGTAGAGAAGAGAGAGAGGAGAGAGAGAGAGAGAGAGAGAGTGAGAGAGAGAGAGTAGGAGGAGAAGATGAGATGAGAGGAGAGAGATGAGTAGAGTAGATGAGAGAAGAGATGAGAGAATGATGTGATAGAGAGAGGAGAGAGAGAGAGATTAATTTGTTTGCGACCGTAGCATGAACAAAAATTCTACCTATAAATGCCCATCTTGACATGATATTGGCGTCAGATTAAAACTGTAATTGTGCTCTCTCAATTAAAGCATCTGGGCATTGCAATTCAGGAACGAAAATAAAATCGTTTAAAGTCTCACCTTTTTATCGTACTTTAGTTTTAGACTTATACAAGATTTCCTGTACACTCTCCGCCGTCTCCCTCTGTC
>JABUQX010051292.1:0-30283 GCA_015478945.1 Trachelipus rathkii
TTTCTGTTCGTGAACTTTATTAATAGTAGTGGAAATACTGTCTATGGTTCTAGATAAATAATAATAATACAAAAATAATGAATAATATATAATCATAATAATAAAATAATATATCATAATAATAATAATAATAAAAATAAGAATAATAATTTATATAATAATAAAATATATATATATTAATAAATAGACACCTTTTCAAAGTTGTTATCCCATTAATAAATATTATTTAAAGAAAACTGTTAATTTGTGCCATTAAAATTAAGAGTTGTACGTTCGTAACTGTTTATTGTCCATAGTGTGGAGCATATCGAATTGTCGCTATTGGCGATTATAAGTGTTTAACTTTTTTTTTAACAAAATACTATGATTTTTAGCCGTTCAGCATATATATATTTATGAAACTTTCATTCTAAATAAAGTTCTTTGAAAGTGCTGTACTTCTTCGGCACTAAAGGCGGCCTCCATCAACACATGCGGAGTGTCGAACCCCTTTGGCAAACACCCCCTGTGTTGTGTATGGTTCATTTTTGGCAGAGCTTTTGCTCATTTACTTGTTTAGCCCAAATACAAAAATCTTTTCCGTCGCTTGTGGAAAAGATTTGTGTATTTGCAAACCAAGCAAATGAGCAAAGCTGCCAAAAATGACCCAACACATATTGGGTGTTTGACAAAGGGTTCGACAAACTCCGCATGTGGAGCGCTTAAAGGGTGCAATTTGACCTTTATTAAAGGTGTAGCGGGTGGTGATTTTTCACTATCGAGGATGTGGATGCGGATAGTTAAAATCACTACGGATTACGAATGCGGATAGTTAAGATTTCAGTCTTTTGACGTTTGTCACAGTTTCCATCCCATATCTATATATTATATATTATAATAACATATATAAAAAATCTATATATATATATATATATTAATATATTATATTATACTAATAATATTATATATATATATATAGTTATATTATAATATTTATTATAGCATATATATAAATATATATATATATATATATATATATATATATATATAGATATTAATATATTATATATATTATCTAAATATAATTATTATAATATATATATATATAATATATGATATATATTTAACACTCCGCAAGATTAACGCACCACATAGGCTACGTGGCGAGAAAGGGTGGAAAAGTTGAAGGAACGTGAAGATATTTTTAATTGACAAAGACAAGAACATCATGGGTGGATTCCTCCCAGAAACCGTCGTTGATAGAGGTGAGGCAGGTGCAGTGCAAATATGGTATATACTCTAGCAGTATATAGTTACTGAGGCGCTTGCTCAAATAACTCAACAACTCTACTAATGTATCGTAACGTACGCTCTACGGCTACCTACGGGCGGATGTTGGGTCTGTACTATCAATACGTGGTATGCCCCTCCACCTCTCAGGCACGGTATGATACTGCTCTGACCATCCTAGGCTGCTTATCTTAGATAAGTTAGTACTCGATAATTGTTCTGGACAGATTGATTATGAATCTCAATACAGCTACTGTGAAATATGAGTTAATATCACGACTAATATCTTTCGATACCATAAGAATTGTTACTGATGTATATATCCTATATTAATTAGCGTGAACACTATTTAACTGTTGGTAGAAATATATTTGTCATAGGCTTTTTTATCGAGTCCATATATAAGAATAACTAATTGTCAATAAGTTTTTAATAAACAAAAGAGGAGTCCTGTTTATCGTAAAAATTATAAATATCTTGGGACTCGATGAACTCTCGTTTGTTTCAGAGCTGATTAATATACTAATAATTATTTACACAGCGACTTGGTGAGTGATATAGGTACACAAGCATTTTAGCTATTGGCTTTCTTATCTGATCTCCTAGGACTTGGTTCCTTATGCTACGATTCGAACCACGACGGACTGCCGACGTAGCCATACGATGATTGTACAACAGATCCGGGACACTGCTGCGAAAATCGCGAACTACGCGAGCAACTCTTCGCTTAAAAACGCGTAGCCACGGACGGCTGGGCACACGACGTCATGGGGAGTGGAATCTTCTGAGATTTTTGGCATGGGGGTCTTGGCCTGTCTAACCCCTGTGAGTCGGGCAAAGAGCAGTAACGATTTGAAAACTTTAATGAGAAATGATCGTCCTTATCCACACCACGTCTTGGTATATTAATTGTATAACAGATGAATGTAGCTGGACGTTTCACTAATGTTCAATATAGTATTGTTGTACGATCTCAATTAATATAAAAGACGGGCTTCTCATAAAATTGGGGTTGATCTAACAAGAACTTGGAGTATTGGGAGGTTCAGATATAATATCAATAGAGTCTAGAATATATATATCCAATAACATAAGTGGTTATACATCGGCAAAAAAATGGTAGTGAGTTGAGAACGCCGAAAGTAGAAAGTTAAGGAGGAGTTGACCAACGCCTACCGAGTGCCCGATGCCTGCGCACACTAAGTTCCTGACGCACCTCTGGCGAGGGATCACCTCACCTATCTTCGATAGGGTTGTTAGGAGCGCCCGAAGAAAGTGTTACCTTCGCTTTTCGTGCACCTACCAACAATGACTACAAGGTAGCGCCCTGAGTTCTTTGGTTATAACTCGTGCTGGCGAATGAAGCTGCTGCAGTGCGGCCACGAGGGCGTCTGCATCCCGATATAATACCCCTAACACCCCCTAGCCGTTACCCTACACATGTCACAGACTGGCAATTAGCGCAATACTGGGGGACTAAAATAATTAATAAATAATAATTCACGCTAACGCGCCCACACTTGACCCGGCCTCTACGAGTAACACGAGTCATACGCTTCATACACTCTCAAAAATTATAGAACTACTACATATAGAAGTCCGCACTGGTTCGGCTCATTTATTACGATCCTGTCCCCACTCCAACCAATAAAAATTAATAACAATTTACAGACAGTCCCGCACGGGGAGTTGAGCAACACTCTAATCAATATCGCCAGTCCAACCTATAATAAATAAGACAGTGGGAGAGACATACAATTCCCTATACTTTCGTATGTGATCCACTACTCTAAAGCTCTCCTGGAGGAAAGGACTATCTTCTCGGCGGATGCATGATAATGCTTTGATGTAAGACCACCCCATCCATCACATGTAATGAAACGAGTTCCTACTCTTCAGTTGCTGACCAGATAGATTCTTTTTAGTCATCTTAAAGCGTTTCTCGGAACATCCTCTTATTCCACTCCTGATAAATAGAAAAACAACACCAAGACACATATTTATTATTCTTTACACAGAAAAGACAAGATACTGACTGCCACGAGAAATCTCTAGCAGAAAAGATTTTCGGTTACAAACATAGATTTCCTCCTCGTCCGGACTCGCACGCATCCCAAATCCTCACTTCTGCTGACCTTAAGTAACCCCATTCCCTTTCAAAGGTGAACAGATAGTTCAAGACATGTTTGCAGGTTTACCCGACCCCAGTATTGTTTAATGCAAGGTTTGGTCATCGCCGCAATATGTACGGACCGCACTGACGCCTCAGATCGGCGAGACATTATTTCACTTCCTGTGAAAACACTAAACTTGTATATATATGTGAGGACCCTAAGATGCCGCTTCTTAAGATGCTAGTCTTATGTTGGAACAGGGGTTTTGGCATTATGTACATACAGAAATATCTGAGCAGGAGAGATGCCATTCCCAGCTCAAAGACAAATATCACCCAACAAGACAACAGGAAAATCTGTATGCTACCAATTGCAACAGAACCCCGCCTCCGTTTGTTAATCCGCACCGACAGCCTCCATTCTAGTAGACTCTCTCCCTAACAACGAAACTCGTATTACTGTAACTGTCCTCCACTGCATCGCCTAGCTACCGACCTCTCTCATAATTCAGAGCAGGATGGGTGAATAATTCTCAGTATTGTTCGAAAACCACAACAACCCTATCCGAGCTACTAGTCTTTCATACGCAACTAACAATGAATTAAGTGGCTCACTGCTTACAAAGTTGAGAGCATTTCTGCCAAGAGCACTATTGTCCTTTACCCTATCCCCTAACTGTTCCCCATTACCAAACTCCGGAAATAGATATCGAAATCACAAAGAAAGACATTAATCATCACGATAAACGCATTTTCTCTAAATACGAACATCCGAATCTAAAAGTAGACACACTGACCACATATGTAAAAAATTAGCAACTCAGAAGACGACTGTCATAAGTCTATGCCGTGAGACAAAAGGACGCACTTCAATCAGATTCGTCCCAAACCATCACCAGTTTAAACAACCCCCAACCAACTCTCTGATAGCTTGAAGGATTATTTCAGCTCTTTCGAATCCTCTTATAGCTCTTCTTCCGAATTTTTCCTACCTCAGCACTTCTTAAAGGATTCTATACGTTTAGGCTGAGAAATGGGTCATATATCATAATGGACTCTGCTCCTCTGAACCCCCCCTCTCTCTCTCCTCTCATATCGCTTCTTCGCTTCGAGAGGAGATGATGAAAGCCGTTCACCGCAAAACAACGCAAGCGCCTCCAATCGTACTACATCTGGCTGGCGGCTACTAACACGAACCAGAGCTCCCCATCCTACCCAAATTGTCCATGTTTTTCCAAAATTCACCATCTGAGCTGATGGCGTCACTGCACAAAGTCTCTAGCGTTAACCTATCGCAACCTAAGCGGATCTGCATATGGATCAAATTATTGCAAGGCCCCAACTTCATTTACAAAAAGTGTCTACTTCTGGTGTCCCATTCTTCACGCCTCCCATGGAAATTTGCCATCATTCTCCTATTTCTGAATCTGCTTGGTGCCAAGACCCTTCGAAATTTCCTAAATAAACATTTTTTGTCCTAAAAAGCCAACATGGCGCACGATAAGATGACTTGTGGTTGAACCGACACCTTCGCATTCATGGCGAAGCCCCTCCACCCAAATACCGCTGAAAAACTCTCCCCCAAAACCTGTCGGACAACCCAAATCTCTGTATGTATGACTATTTCCTTAACCACCAGGATTTTTTGCCCCTCTTCGTCGAACCCACGTCTCAGCCTTCCTCCCCATTTGTATCTACCTCCAACCTCACGACATACAGACATTCTCTCAAAAAGATTTATATCACAAAAATTTAAAATAGAATTTCCACCTTCCGTCAATGGAATTGTTTTGCGCCACTATAATGTTGAGACAATATTAAACAGTAAACAGTATGAACCACCATAGTTTATATGTTGCATGGACCTTCGAACATGTGTCGTGACTTCTTCAACCATCGGATATATCCCGGCTAACCTAAAAAAGAGAGCAATGATAGGAGGTGCTGGAATATTAGCAAAATTCATCTGTCCCCGACTTACTGGGTCTGCTCGATTCTGGGCTCCGATCGAGTAGGGTTTACTAAGTCGACTTACTGAGTCTTTTTAGCAGCTCCCTGCTCGTTGTTAATACTGGAGAATCAAACCTTCGCCACCCATTATGGGCGACTGTCACCTCTTTTCAACAATTAAACCTTCATTTTGTGAGAAGCATTTTATACATCGATGAGTCAGAGCTTATCCATGATGGCATTTTAAATTACTATACGATATTTCTTATGCTTCATTGTCTTAAGGAACATGCCACATGGTCCCGCTATGATTGTTTCACGTCATGCTGCCATCTAGCCGCAAAGCCTTAAATGAGCCTTGCACAGGGTCAATGGACCACTTCCAGCCGACCGATATGACTACGAGCGAGAGTGGGCCATTTCCGATCAGGCCGCAGGCTATTTCCACTTTCTCCCCCCTTCATAAGCGGTGACTATGATGATGTATTTAATTATTCAAAGACAGTTATCATCCAGCAGCATCCAGGATTATCTTAAAGCAGCTCGGCGAGATTACGCGAATTAGTCGGCCAAACACTGAGACAATACGTGTCAAACTGTTATTCTTCGCCCGTTAACCACACCAACTCCCCTTGTCGTAGTTACTGGTGGAAAAATGTTCCAGAAAAATATTGGCGCTCCGAACACTCTTCAGGCGCCGATTCCTCGTACGGGCCTGATATATTGATACGCACTCTCTGCTCCACAGCTGTGCAGATGCCATGTTTGACGGTACTATGCTACCTACTATTTTCGCTATCTAGAAGCCTGTCAAACGCATCAAATTAAACTGCATGCAGACTTTCTCACCAGCGAAGGGGTGCAGACCGATTCCCTATAACCGTCCTCTGCACACTTACCAGAGTATCAAATGCAGGTACCAAGTATAGGCAAAGGACGGCTGCCCTTGGCCCAGATATGATTTCTTATATAATGCTGCGTCATATTCACCCATCTGCATCATCGTCTTGTGATTGTATAAACAGAACTGATCGAACCTTTTCCCATTGATTTTGGACAATCATGCTTGTTCCCTATCCCAAAGCTGGAAGATCAAGTTACGGAAGGCAGGCCAAGAGACAAATTTCGCTGACCTGTCATACTTGTATTATGGAAAAAAATGGTTCAGGCCCGCCATCTCTCGTTTGGAGAGTCGCAGGCTTTTCAAAACTTCCAGTTTGGTTCGTAAAACGCTCGACCACGGATCCATTGTTAAAACTGGATCCTGACATCCGGGAAGCCTTCTCACGGTGGGGCTATTTCTGGTCTTCTTGTTTTTTTTACCTTGAAAAAGCTTATGACCAAACGTGGAGAACTGGGGTTCCCTAAACTCCACTCGCTTGGTTTCAGAGGACAGCTCCTCTTTTCATTTAATGTATCTGTCCATATAACGTCCATCCAGCGTTCAGTGCCTTCGTCTTCACCTTTCTGATGAGGTGTTCACATGGCAAGTGTGTGTATTATTATTGCTTCTCGGATTCCAATGCAACAGTTCCTTCTATCCTGAGCGAACCTTCCATTTCTCTACCCTGTGAGTGACCTGGCGCCTATAGTATTGCCGGTCCATTCCTGTGAACGGCAACTTCAACTCGCTATTGAGAATATTTCACTAAAACAAGAAGCCCATTTACCACAAAATACCCCAAGAATAATTTTAAGAAAAAATGAAATCGAAGAACCGAAACTTTCCGTCCCGCGGCCTAACCTTATATTGGTTCACCATCTGAGAATTTCAGAAGTAATTTCTCAGGACTCATTCTAGACTAACCATTTACACATACCACCGCACATGTAAACTCCTAAGCGACTTGTCTCGCGGGCTTAACCTATTACATCTTTGCGCAAAATCTTGGGAACGATCGATAAGTCCCTTACAGTCTGTCTATACATCCTTCCTTATCCTGACGAAACGAACTAGCGTAGTAATCGATCAGACCTCTTCAACCCTCCTACATCTGTGACTCCATCCAAAAACGAGGCGATCCGTACCTCCACTGGAGCCTCCGATCGTCTTCCCAATACCCCCCCCCCATGCACGCTTCAATTTTTACACCATAATTAATTTCTGATAATGATTTGCCTTTTTCCTCGAATTTTCTTAACCAAGACTCACTCTATGTCATTTATTCAGATTCCGGTCTCAGCGCCTTCGGCCTATTAAAGCACCCTTAGTTCCTAAAACACACATGTCATCTGCTCGTACAACAATGTCTTTCGGCTGGTCACTCTTGTAAGACAATCAAACTATGTTGGACCCCCTCTCACGTAGGGGTAACAGGCAACGGAAATCGCTGACAGGGAGCCAAAATGGGCCCTCTTACTTATCGGAGTGTGTCATTAGATACCCCGGATTGCCATTTCGACAAGTGAGCCTCCCATCGCTGATTTATACATTCTCCTCTTGCAGGCGGCTCGAGTCTTATTGCAGAGTGGGTCGGCAGTGATCAGCGAGGAGCAAAACTTAGAATATGAAAGGGGAGAGTGGTCCGACTCTCTTCCGACAAAACGCCTTTGCAGCCGAGGTGTACTGTGAACTATCTGTATGGTCACACCAATATCGGCTCACTCTCGGACCCCCTCCCAATCTACAGATTTTGTCCGTACCGTACCTGCGCAATCATCACCCATGATCTTTTAATGACTGTAACCATGCAACCCATTCGCCGGTCATGTTTATAGCTTTAGTTCCGTTATCATCCTTATAATAAAGTTGATCCATATCTTATACAAATCACCACTTCAAAGTAACTTATTTTGTGCTTATCTTCAAGAACGGATGTATTCTGTTTGAAAAATATGATTTTTTGTAATATTAGGACTATGGAATAATTAAAGATCATTTATTTATTGACGAGATATTCATTCTCATGTCAAATTTTCTTTGACATTAAATATTATAAGCAACTTCTATCTCACCTGTTTTTCTGGGGTCCTGTTATAAGATATATAATATTAAGTGAGCAGGTAACATCCGCATGCGCATCCGCGCTTTGCCCTTATTTATTGTCGAGATTTGAAAAGAATTTTATAATAAAAAATTAAGAGAACTGAAAAATAAATATAAAATGTAATGAGTTGAAGGCAATAAAACGGCTTGATATTCATATCTTAATGTTATCAAAAGACATTCGGAGGGAGCCAATTGTCAATGGATGGAGAGAAAGAACGCAAATGAAAAAGAACTTCTTGCTTTGCATCAATTTGAAGACGAAAATACAATCATCATAACGCAGAATGCATCATGGATAATCATTTGAAGTGACAACATTTCAAGAAACTACCAAAAGAATCAGCGCCTCAGCCGCCTCTACAGCTTCTGTCCTTATGTAATACCATTATCTCACGCTAAGGACATTTGACTATCTTTACTTGAAAATGAGACGGGTTTAAAAAGAATGAAGATGTAATTAAACTAGAGTAGAAAACGCTTTGGTTCTGTGGGAAATTAATAACCTTACTATTATTGCAACTTACTTAGATCCCCGTTATACAAGTAGTTTTTTTTTGTAACGATATTAAGAACAAGTTAGCATGTTACTTTGTGTTGCAGTTTCAAAATTTCAATACGTACAGTTCATTACTTCTCCTCCCATTTTTAACCACAAAAGAACAAACACATGAACCAACACCTTCTTCATGTAAATCAATAACAGATCACTGGAAGAATTTTCTACAGTTTAGTAATGAAGAACACACGCATTATCAAAGATGCAGTGCAAATGATGAAAACGATCACCAAGAAAACGACTAGAACAAATCAAATGACGATCCTATTTTGCACCCAGTTAAATTAAGAAAATGAACCAAATCAGAATATTTGAATACTGCAGGAAATACCTGGCCTTCCTCCAAACTAGTGTTCCAATGAAGAAGTATTTAGCAGATAGGGTAATATATAGAAAGGAAACAGCTGCACCGACCTAGCAGCAAATGGCAAGAAAAGGCAGAAAAATTTTGAGTTCTAGTTCAATAGCTGCTTTAATGTATTTCATACTAGGTGCAAAAGTAATAATCCATCGTAAAATTATTCTTATCATTAATATTCCAGTAGGGAAAGTTGATGGGGTCCATTTGAGTGGGTCCCGTCCCGCACCTGGGTAAAAATTTTATAAATAGATTGACCTAAAACAATAATATATTAATATATATATATATTTAATATTAATAATATATTATTATATATAATATATATATAATATAAATAGATAATTTATATTAAACCATCCGCATCCGCATCCGCGGATGCGAAAAAATGACTCTTGCAGTAAACTAATTAAATATATATTTTACATAATTCTGGTAAGCTCATTAATTATGATATTTATAATATAAATATATAATATATTATTAATATATATATATATATATTCTATATAAATATATATATATATTTATATATAGCATTTTATAATATATATATATATATATATATAGAAGAGGAGAAGTTTTAAATCAACTCCATGAGTGATTTTTATATATTTTATATATATAATGAAGTTTTTTGTCTCGGACATTATTCAATTTAATGAAGGGAACTACACTAACTGGTCTATGATCGGTTCATGGTACTTTGCCTCACAATTCAGTCTCCAACCATTGTACAAAGGCATACAATTTCCATTTGTATAAAATAAAAGTCTAAATTACAAAAATTATAACTTTATTTACAAACAACGGGCCATAAAATTGAATCGCACCTTAAATAATAATAATAATACGCCCACATTTGCCAAATATCCATAAAATTCAAATATGCAATATATATATAGGTATATTTATAAAAATATATCACAACTTAAATTATTTTAAACAGGTTTTTGTTGTTCATCTTTATACATAATATACAAATCAAACAAAATGAATGGATAATTGGCAGATTAATAAATAATAATTATAATGCTCTTAAGACGTCATTTGTAAAAAATAAAAAAAAAGTTTCTTAAAAATAGATACGCTATTCTCCAGTTTTTTCAAGTACGTCTGTGTAATATATATATATATAATTATATATATTATAATATATATATATAATATATAATATTATTATATTATATTATATATATATTAATATATATATAATATATATAATATAATATATATATATATATATATATATATAAATTTTAGTTATATATATATATTATATATATATAATATATATATATATATATATATATATTCTTAGAGAACTAATTTTTTTTTTTTATAAAACTAATATAAAATAATATTCTGGGTACATTAAAGATACGTCAAATTTTGAAAAAAAAATAATATAAATTAAATTCAACTTGTACTTAAGCTAAAATCGGATCAATTAAAATTATAATAAATAAAAATTATTAATTTATATTTAATAACTTTAGTTATGTTATTAACTCTTTAAGGTCATTAAAATGTTAAAACATTTTATTTACAAATTTAAAAAACTTTTTTTAAAAAATAAAAAAAAAATTTGGACACCGTGATTTTTTGTTTGTTTTATTTATATATATATAGTATAATTATATATATGTATATATATATATTAATATATAAATATTTTTTTATTATATATATATATATATTATATATATATATTATATATATATATATATGAGTGGTTCATTGAGGTGAACTACTAATACTACAACTTATTTGATCGATTTTTGGGAGAGGGTAAGAACTCCTTGTATCAACTCTCTCTCCCTCGTCTTCCAAGTAACCATCTCCATCCCGTTTCAATCCTTGGATGATATTAACATCCCCTTCGTCGTTTCCACATCCTCCAACAAGAGTTTTATCTTTGAGAGAGAAAGGCGACGCCTCCTCCGATAAAGTCTTCTTTATGATGAAGGTCTCGTCTCCCCGTAACTCTAAGTTGGCGTTTTCGTCGTCAGTGAGAGCCAAGGTAACAAGGGTCTCTTTTTTCGTTTCCACCTAAGGATAAATAAAATAAATTTGACATTTCTTCAAGTATTTTAAAATTTATAAACCTTAACGATTTTAAATCGCCGTTAGAAATCTATTTGCAAATGAATAATTTTTTTCTCATATTGTCCCTACCGATTACTTTTGTTACGGCAATTGAAAGTATATTAAATATTTTGTTCCCCTCGTTACACGACAAATACCAGACAACAGCCTTCCAGCAATCAATTTTAATCGGCGCATTCATATACATTCGCAAAAAGAAAATGATTCCTATAACAATCTTTTAAAAATAGGTGTTTGATTGTAAGTTTGTATAAGTTAGAAAGAACTATAAATATATTATATAATAATGATATTTTAGATATTCTAGCTTTTAATATAATTTTACTGTAATTACTGGATAATGAGCGAAGGGTGATGATGATTTTCCCCCCATATATCTTGCATATAAAATAGGGAACCAGTAAAAGTAAGTTTGAAATGCTGAAACATATAGTGGAATTGAGTTTGGAACATGATGACTAAGAGAGATAATGTAATAAGAAATTTAGTTTATTTTTCTCCTGATCATGATTGTTAACAAAAAAAAATATATATATATATAAAATAGTTAATATCTATATATATATATAATATATATATATAATATATATATATATATACTTATATATATTTATATATATATATATATATATATATATACGTATATATAAAACGAAATGGTTTAATTAGTATTTTACAAAATTTATAATATAATATAAATTAAAACTGGACTGCGAAGACGTTGGTGGCCTGGTTTGGGAGTAGCACAGCCTTAAAGTTCAATTTCCTGTATACCGCCGTTACCCTCTTGAGAAGGGGATAAAGGAAGTTAAAACGTTAGTAATATATACCATATATATATTAGTATATATATATAATATAATATATATATATATATATATATAATATATAATGTATAATCACTATATATATAGTATATTATATACGAACAATACCCATCTCTATATATATATCATATATATACTATAATATATACACACATCACCACCACCACTAACACACCAGGACCCACCGCGGCTCTCAAGGTCACACTTAGTTGAATAATCAACTTCACGGGTGGGTCCTGGCTCAATTATTTTAAATGTCAAAAACGAAAAATTAGATGGCGAAATGAATATTCAGTATATAACAAAATTAAATGTTATAAAGAATATTCAATTCTTGTAGATAATGATAAGAGAAGAAAGAGCTACTGTTAAAGTGGGAGGATTAAGACAAGATATGGGATAACCTTTTGGAAGGTGTTATAGACCATAGAGTAGGAAATTGGGGACGACGACGAATTGGGTCCAGTTGAGGATAATCAATTAAGATTTGGTGAACAGATTGCGGGGTATGGAGACTGCAAAAATCTGCAGACTCGAGGATCCCGTGACACGTAGTGACTGTGAGTGATATTAGTGTGACCAATACGGAGACGTGTAAGTATCACCTCGTGCAAGCGGTTTCGTCGGCGAGATTCACTAATGTTCTACTTTTTATTTCTGTTTCGCCCCCCTCCATGACCACTCGCCCACACTCCTGCCAATATGACCGGAAGCCTTGTCGGAGAGCAGGATAATAATCAATTGATGTTAGGCGACTTGTCGAATGGCATTCGGGAGGTACCTAGAACAGCTCCGGAAAGAAGAGGCAACCGTATTGGCCTCTCTATCAGCGATTTCGCTGCAAGTTACCCCTACGTGAGAAGTGGTACAACATAGTATGATTTGTTTCTTACAAGAGTGGAGCAGCCGAAGATTATTGTTGTACTACGGATACCATAAACTGCGAAACTGAATAAATGACACGAGCGGTCTTGGTTAAGGAATAGAATTCAAGATTTGGCAATACTTATAGCCATTAATTCTGCGGTCAAAATTGAAACATGAGAGGGAGAGGTTGGGGTCAGGAAAGACAACAGACCACCCACCACTGTCCCTATCTTTAGAGCCGTCAGATAAACACTGGAGTAAATCCATCAATGGAACTGCGGATACCTTTAACAGGGCAACGGGGTGGCTATATTTGGCGAGAGGTCAGAACTAGGGAATAACCAAGGTGTATACATACCGTTCATCATTAATAGAACGGTAGTACCTTTTGTAAAGGGATGTTGAGAAGTTAGTTAATAATGCTATAAACTGTGTTTCCAAATGGCCATATTAGAAGGACTATTTAAGGCTATATTGCAGAATCAGTCGTTAGAACAGATGGTGATTGGTTCGTTATGGAAAGCGACAGATAAGACTTGTGGCCACATGATGTATTTTCCCTTCTAACGAGAAATCAGCTCGGCATCACATCGGATTCAAACTTCAAAGGCTCACTCGGGTTCGGACCGATTCGGAAGCTCCAATGGACGAGATACGGATTCGCCTTCTTTTGCATGGAGGATCATAAAAAAAGGGTAGTAGAATTGCGGAGGCCACTGACCATCTATTAACTACGCAGCCCATTCAAGTCCACGCTTCAATCGATTTGGGCGATGATGAGAAAGTTGAAAAACGGGACTTGCCGATCAGACACCATAAATTTGAGGAAAGATGACCGTAATATTTTTAAGCAAAACAAGTCGTTTTCAGGGAGTAAAATGTTGCGGGTTTGTGGTCATCTAGAATAGGCTAGGAAATTTGACCTGGTTGAAGTCTAAAGAATGGCATTGAACCATATAACAAAAGTTAGGTTCAGCGACGAAAGAAAGATAAACAGGGGTTTTCTTTTCGACTCCCTAGTTTTTCTGAGGTTTTGGTGGTTGAGAAATGAAAGCCATGAGAGTTACCCCATTCGTGAAATATTCTTAATAGCTAGTTGGACTTGCCGTCAAAAAAATGGCAGCCTGGCACCGGATATAGCGCCAGGTCTTCAACATAGAGAAAAATCTGAACCGTCGCCAGTGATAGACGAGTAAACGATGTCATTGAAATTCCCGAGAGCAAATAATAATACTTAAGAACAACTGCCTGAGCGGAACTGCTTTCTAACGGAGTAAAGTGAGCTGTTGAATAGAGCAGAACCAGAGGATTAGAGATTCCAGTTTTGACAGAAACACTTTAAATAACGGAACGACGGTAAGCAGTACCTTCGGCAACCGAGCGACGTAGAGGAGTTTAAAGGAAACCCCCAGATTTCTTCCCATTCTGTGTTCCATTACGTTTTTTTCACGGTTTAAAAAAAAAAAATTCAAAGACACCAAGAATCATTCCAATCACGTTAAGAGGGGAAACTCCTGAGATTCATGATTGCAGTTTTAACCAATTCTGCTTTTCGAACGATTTTTTGTGACGGAAAAACTAAATTTGAAGTTTGAAAAAGCTTGGAATTGTGGCCGCTGGAATTAGGTTTTAACAATTGGCTCGGTGCAGCGTTCATTAAGGCTATTGTACGGTAAATCGGTCACTGGCCGTAAATAATTAAAAAGCACACCGACCAGTAGTTACAGCGATCCATAACGAGAATGGGAGCAAAAGAAAATATTCCCAATACAGGAAGGAAATGAGTTCTATACCTAAACCACTCATATAAAGGGATTAGAAGATAACCACAGGATTTAAGACGACGCCAGGTGCGGACAGAGCATCGCCCCAATCATAAAGGGGGTGGAAAGAAGGTTTGAAGTCTCACTAGTATAATAAATAACCGGACAGTTGCGGGAGTTCCTTAAAAAAGATTAGTTGAAGTTCCGGACACTTTAGTAAACCTCACTATTCGGGAGCCAACACCACTTGAACAGTAAGCGTTTTCAGTCATGACAGATGATTTTCTGTTTCCCACTGGCGAGTGAAGTACGTTTGCAAGCTCTGGAGAATTAGGAAAAACAGAACTTTAATGAACAACCTATGATAGCTTATTTAATATCCGGGCCACGGTTCGTAGGAACAAGTAGCGAATTGACATCAGTCCGAAGTTTTAGCAAACATATCGCACTTTCCGTGAATATTTATTACATTGAACACGAGTCCTCAAAACAGAGGCAAGTAGTAGCCAAGGACAATCTTCAACAGTTGGAGGAGGGTCGCCATCTGATACTGTTGTTATTTATAATTATGAGGATGGGTTCTTTTTTGAAAACAAATTGTTTTATATGTGGCTAGGCCAGAGGGGTATGTTGAAAGTGGATTCTTAGGGTGGAAACACAAAAGCCATGAAACGTTGGGTTTCCAATTGAGGAGAGCAACAAAATCGCTGGTGGCTACAGGATATAGCCGTACAACAGAGATCTTGGGCTTGTCTACAACCCGAGCTCCTTTGCCGGAATTTGCAGATTGTCTATTGGCAGAGGCGCCTCGCTAATGACATGCCGCAAAGAAGTGCGGACGTATCCAGCACCAAGTCCATCTTATTGTGTGGACTATTGATATAGGTCGTTTGAAGAAGCAACCAACAATGAATCGTTTAGGAAATGGAAGACGATCATCCAGGGCATCCCTCTGGCACAAGCAGCAGCAGATTCAAGAATTGGGTGGAGATATGGAACTGTTTCCATGGAAGCCAGTGTAAAAAGGTGTAAATTTGTCCTTGTGCTCATCTTTTTTTTTAATTTGCACGAAGCCTGAAGTTTGCGAACATATAATATGGGACCTATGGGTTATCGGAGCGTCTAACAACGCTAGTCTAACGCTAGGGACTTTTTGCCAAGGGAAGAGCGCATCTATGGGCCTTATCTTTGGAACAACTGGCAATTTCTACAGTTAAGATAGGAATTTTCTTGGACCCCATGTCATGCCGCCAACAGATTTAGACGCTTTGGAGTCGTTCTGCTGATTGGAAGTTTTCCAATCATGCTCCCATGGAAAGCGCAAGAAGCATATAGAGAAAGAAGGGTTCGTCACTCGTCACATTTCTGGCTTACCCACTTGAAGAAAACTCTGAATCTCCCATATCGCATGCCGCTGAAGCTAATAGAGAATCCTTAGGAGTGTTAAGAGGTTAGAAATTTCGGAAGATCTTATAGGAGGATTCAGAAAGTGCTGGAATAATTCTGTAAGCTATCGGTGTGTTGGTTGGCCTGGATTGTTCGATAGGCTGTGTTGTTCTGAGGTCCATTTACTGAAACGTCATTGCTTTGTCTTGAGAAAGACTCCTATGACGAGGCTCTTTCTTAGTTTCATTTATGGCATTTCTGGGTCAATTCAGTTGCCTTTTGTTTTAAAAATTCGATGTTGAATGGAATTTTAGCAAGTCTTTTCTTTGGATTTCAGGAAACAAAGTTTTCACGAATTTAAAGTAATCGTGGGAGATGAATTAGGGGGACATAGGACGACGACCTCTACGAGTTACGTGAGTCTGGGTGAAAATCATCGGGCGCCAGAGCAGACTAGGGGACAGCGTGTCTTATAGGCCAGGAACAAATGCTCTCCAAGTTTTGGCTTGGATAACACAACTAATTTGCAAGTTTTGGTTAGTTGAAACTTAAGTACTCGGACAGTTAGAGGTCTGGCATTTGATCGGAGATTTTGGAAAAACAAGGGCTGCCTTATTCGAACGTACCTTTTGAGAAGTAGGTTGCCTATAGTGGCCAATGAAGCCAGCAGTTACCAGTAACCGCGCTTGGAATTCTCGCTAGGACTTATTGGGGAGAGTTCTAACGGAATAGGTTTGTCGGTGTATTGAACACCCAGGAGGCAGGGGGCGCTGCTGTCAAAATCGTAGCATGTAAGCATATTCCTTGTCTTGTGGATATTTGTCATTTGAACTGTGAATTAGCATCTCTCCAGACTCTCATGCATCAATTTTTGGTATTGATTTGCAGAACTTGCTAAAAACCTTATCTGTTGCCAAAAGGATAAGACGGGCAAGGAGGCACCTTGTTCGGGGTCCTTCCAGCTTTGTTCACAAGGAATATGAAAAAATCCTCTCTCCGCTAGACCTGGGCCAACTATGTGGTCGATGGCGGGTCCCCTACAGTATTTTTCGGGATAGCCAACGCGTTGGCTTAAAAGGCACGTCTGCGAGTCGAGGATAACGTATCGAACCAACTAACTTCTAAACCCATTTAAACGTGAAGGTGGAAAAAGGAGTACTGAAGCTCAGCAATAAAATGAGGGGAATTGGGCAGGTATCAGTCGCGCAGTCCCGATGGGGCGACAGAAATCTGTAAACGTTAGTAACGGGAAATCTTTGTTTGGCTAAAATTCATCTTAAAAAATTGACAGCGCAATATCTTCGTCTTTTCTGTTCTAAAAAATAAATAGTGCCCTTTTGGATGTGTTTTCTTGTTCATCAGAAGTGGAAAAGTTATGTTTCCGAGAGACGTTACGGATTGACAAGAACAACTTTGATTCCCGGGTGGTAGCTTGAACGAGAAGTGGCCCATTTCTCATTAACGTGACTGGGGGGTCTGTCAGCTCCTAAAGCTTTTTTTAAGTGCAGCGCTAAAGTATAAATGTCTTAGATCAGGAAACCTTTGGAGTAATTATTATAGGTGTATCTTTGTATGCATTTAAATTCATTGTAGAAGCATAGGGAAAGAAGATGAACTAAATTTTACAGAGGGAAAGTACGTAAAAGTACTTAAAGTAACTGATGGGTGGGAATTTAAAAAAAAAAAAAAAAATGTGATGGAGAAAGATGTAGACAGTATGAAAAACGTAGGGATAGAAAAAAAGATTAAAAGATTTCAAATGTAATACAAATGCACATACTAGTGCTTGGGCTGGAGGGACGCAAGAAGTCCCCCAAGTATTAGTCCTGTCACTATGCTATTTCCAGGTTATTCACCAAGAGTATAACACCGCCACAAGAATCAAATACCCCCTTAAGGGATATATATACTATATATATAATATATATAATATCAATATATATATATATATATTAATTTAATATAATATTATTTATACTATAATAAATATAATAATATATATATATATAATATATATATATATATAATAATATATATAATATAAACCCCATCACTAATAATAATAATAATATGAGTATATAATAAGTGCTACCGTTTGTGCTGCTTTAAGAGTTTCGTGTTCTTAGTCTGAGTAAAATAAACTAAAGTGATATTTGTTAAAACTAGTTACTTACTTAGCTGCAAAACCAAACTAAATGCGAAAGAAAAATATTTATTTAACAAACACTGAGAAAAAATGAAAGCGAAGCTTTTGTGCTAGTGTAAAAGAACAGATCTAACAACTATTAATAGGTGCGCAAATCACTGTGAAGCGTAGTACTTACTAAAGATATTATTTTTAATGTGGCAAGTATGCCAAAGAAATTGAGAAAAGTGGAATGTAGTCAATATATATATATATATGAAGCTAATCTTTTAAGAGATTACATTGCAAAATTTCTTTTAGATACATATAAAATATCGGCATTTACATAATGAAAGAGAGTTTGAAGTATAACGAAAGTGGAATGGATAGTAAGTGTAGAAGTGTAGAGCCTCTTCCATGAGGTATCACAAAGATTCCCAAAGTCAAAATTTTAAGAGATCGAAAGTGCTTCAATTTATTCCAATATCAATCACCTGTCTCTCTATCACTTTTTCGATGGTCTCCGTCGTTAACAAATTCAAATCCCCCGTAATAGGGTCTTCTTGCGGTTCTGTACTTCGACGACGGATTTCCGAAATGACCCGGTCTTTTTCTTCCACAACTGAGGTGGATCCAGGCGTCTCAATGGCTATCAACCGGCTCCACCTGTGTCCCCGGAAACCTTTCTAAAAATATTCCATTATAGGTGGATAATCGAATCAACACCCACTTTCCTTAAGCCTCAAGAACACGCGAGTGAAAAATTCATACGCAACAAAAGATAATTTTTTTTTTTTAAGAACTTTTAACAATTTGAACAATTTCAATTTCAGTCAGTAGTTTGTAATCAAAATAAAGATCGGATAACAGCAATTATAATAAAAAAAAATAATAATTACCTTAACATATGGAGCTCCTCAATGTCAAATCAAACTTTAAATTATAAATTATATATAGAACAAAAAACGTTTTTCACAGAACAATATTTGCTACAATTAAACATAAAACGTAAAACTTACCGAGGGCGAATAGTAATCTTCATCTCTAAACTTCTTGTTATTATTATTATTATTAACATTAGGCGCACTTATGTTACCTGAAAGTTTAGTAATACAAAATCACACACAAGTTAAAATATAAAAAAGCATACACAAAATGAACACGCTCACACCCAAAGAAAAAGGTTAATTCTTTTTTATAAATACTCAAATATTTACATCGAAATTTCATCAAATAAAAAAAAATCAGGGATTTGGAGGGAACGGAATGAAAATCAATTCACATTGAATTTTTTTTTATTATATACGTAAATTTATGAAAAAGTTATAAATAACTAATTTAGGGAAAAGTGAGTATTCCATTATTTTAAGTGTATTTTGTTTGCTACTTTCAAAAATAAATATTTATACATTGATTGAAATAAAAAATAAATTGATAGTGTACATTTACTATGCAGGAAAATATGTTTAAGATACATTACATTTAATACATTAGTGACACAATTAGCTAGTTTTAAGAATCAATAGCTGTGATTTTGCCATTGCCTATGTACAATGACAACCTGCATGATCCGGCAGAAATAAAAAAAACATCACATGCAAGAAGAATTGGATATATTAGGACCCTTCCATACGAGCCATTAAATCTAGGCGTTAGAAACGTCGCGATAACGCCTGTTGAATAATGTCAATGAGTAGTACATTGTTCCATCTATACGAATTTTTTTATGCACTGCATATAGATTGGAAATTAAACGGTATCGTTCATTCGACCTTTGCAACTGGCTTTGGCACCAGCGGTAAACGCCGCTTTAAGCGCCCGTATAAAAGAAGCTTAAATGAGTATCATTAGAATGTTTTACCACAAATTTTTCGGTTTAGTTTTTAAGATTTTATAAAAGCTTTATAAAAGAGCCAAATAAAGATCTTTAGATTAATACAATCAAATTATTAGGAAGCAAAACATTATTACAGCACACGCACACACACACTCCAGAAAACAAAAATTACTTAAAAAGCCTCATTTAAATCCCTTTTTTCTTAATCAGTGGTTAAAGAAAAAACCAACACACAAGCAACATAAGTCACACAAAAATATAACCACATTTAGCATAAAAAAACAGTAATATCACTTAATTTAATCTTTAAAATGTCTTCCTCGTATCATGCGAACCTGTTAAAATATATAATAGTATAAATATATATATATATATATATAATATATATATAATAATATTATATAAAATATATTATTTATTATATAATCATATTATATATATAATATATTTTTTTTTTATTTTTTTTTGAGGGGGGGGGGATGAGGTATTAGCAAGGGAGGAGGTAATTGGTAGAGTGAGAAAGTGTGAAGGAATGGGTAAATTCTGCAGGTATAAGATGGAAAACTTTCACTGGTGAAAATGATCAAGAACGGAGGCGAGATGGTGACTTTGATTGGGATTTGGAAGTTGTGTAATAAAGTGTTTATTTATAGGGGTATAGTTCCAGGAGATTGGAGGAGAAGCAGTAATAGTACCCTTATATAAGGATAGGGGAGATAAGGGGGGAACTTGTAGAAAATTATAGGGATTAGTTTATTGAGTTGTAGGGAAGATTTATGGTGGTATTTTGGTCGAAGGAGTTCGCAGCGAGTGACTGAAGGACTGATTGTGAAGAACAAGGTGCGTTTAGGATGTTAGAGGATGTGTGGATCAAATCTCATTTACCATTGAAACAAATGATTGAGAAAATGAGGGAGAAGAATCTAAATTGCATTTTAGGTATTTATGGATTGCAACCGCAAGGGCGTCTATGATAGGCGTTAATAGGGAAGTCTTATGGCAGGTGGAGTTAAATGAATATGGAGTTTGGTGGAAGGTTCTGAAATGGAATCAAAAGAACATTGTATGAGGATTAGTGAGGGCTGTGTCTGTAGATGTGTACTCAATGATCTAGATTAGGATGTGTTCTACTGACTTTGACCTGGGTGATTGGTTTAGTATAATAGCGGAGTGAGACAGGTTTGTGTTATTCTCCTTGGTTTTCAAATTTTATATACTCGATGGGATTATGAAAGATTAGAGGTGCGGGTGGGTGGCAGGAAATGTGTTAGAATGATGGAAATGGGCGAAGGGTGCCCTACCTATACCTATTAATTTGCGATGAATGGATGATTTGGTCTTTTGTGGCGATCGAAGGGGGTGTTTAGAAGATTGGTTAAGAAGATTTGGCAGGGTTGTGTAAAAGATGGGTTTGAAAGTAAACGTAGAATAAGAGTAAGGTTGTTATGGTGTGAGTGAGGATAGCCCTCAGGTGAAGTTATGGTTAGATGGTTGAGCAGCTGGAACAGGTTTCTGAGTTTAAATATTTAGGTATGTGCTGGATGAAAAAGGAACGGATGATGCAGAGCGCCACACGCCTGTAGTAGGAAAGCTTGTGAATGACAGGAAGTGCTGCGTAGCACGAGCATAATTAACAACATGTTTGGTGAAGTTTAAAAAGGGATTAAGGTATTGTTAGTATAGCCGCTTTTGCAATCGGGAGGGTATGTTCGTTACCTGTGTTAATGTTGTTTGTCGTATTAAGAAGAATAGATTTAAAGTTCATGTGTTTCCAGATGGACAAGTTCGCAGAGGGTGACCTAGGGTTGCATAACGAGCAATAGAAATTGATGAAATGAGGATCCACAATACGAAACGTATTCAGAGAGTCTCGTGGTGTGAAGAACGAAAAGGTAAACGAGAGAAAAAATCTTTGAAAAGTATTTTTAGGGTTTGTTAACGTGGAAGGACATGAATGATAAGTCTGATTGGTTAACCAGCAGATACATGGATGTATAGTGGTAAATCCATCAAGTAGAGTTCTGGAACCGACCGCGGCTGGGAGACCCGAAGAAAAAGTGGATTTTGAGTCGGTAAGGGAATGTTTGCAGGAGAAAATGTGAGTTTGGGCAGAGGGCGAGAAGAAAGGTGCATGATAGGAGAGAAATGGCGGGTGTTTTAAGGGGTATGGTTGTGGCCCACCTGGGCCAGGGCATGAACCTAACACTTGACGATTTACCATAACTGAGGATCCGTCGCGGTCCGTGTGAAGCTCTAGGGTGGGTTTTTCTGATTGCGACGAGTTTCTAATAATTAATGGTACAGAGGGGCGGTTAAGGCTGGGCCTTTCTTTTCGACATTTGTTCTCCTACTGATGCTACTGTTTTTCTTTTCCGGTGCTTGTAGCGCACCTTCTCCCAGTCTTGGGAAGAAAAAAGGTAGATGAAGAAGAAGATATATATAATATATATATATAATATATAAATATATATATATATATATATATATATATATATATATATATATATATATATATATATTATATATATTATTTACTATATAATATATATATTATCTATATATAATAATATATATATATTAACATCCTTAAACTTTGCGAATAGTACTTATATTTTAAATTTAAACCATATCTGCCTTTCGATTTAAAATTCGATATTTTTAAGAAATTTTTAAGACTTTCTTTGCTTGCGTTACATCAGCTTTCATCTCACAAGAAAGCTTCATTGCCATTGAATGTGTATTTTCTTTACTTACCTACTATTGCATAAATAACTCAAAAGCAGACGACTTTCGGATTTAGAACTACTTTAGAACTGTAGCTACTAATAGCAATAATTTTTCGTAATAAATAAAATACGTTAACCCAACTTTCCTATAAAACTTTTTCTTCAATGCTCTTTATTCAAAAGATTAACCTACAATCGTGGAAAATCGAGTTTGCTTCAATATAACAGCTGATACATTAGCTTAAAATACCTTTGTCAAATTACTCTTAAGTGCTTCATTAATACAATTCTGCATTAATTTACAGAGACAATCTTAACTTTACAGTACTTTAGCTAATATTTCCTTTTGCACGAAAGAAAAGCCTGTATCAATCGAAATTTTTCTTTCTCGGGAATCTATATACTTTAGCTTATATATATTTTTTTCAATAAACTCTCCTTATCTAAAAATATTCCTTTCAATATATTAATACCTTAATTAGAGAAGAAACAAAGGTACGTTGCGGGAAATCCACATTAAGATCCGTAAAGAGAGAAAAAAAAAAGAAATAAACAAACCTGGTTATTAGAGGACACTCGCTCTCCTCTCTCTACCATTAGATTCGGAGAATAATTTCCTTCCATTACAAACGTTTCTTGCTTTTGTTTCTGCAGCGTTGATGGTCTACCCCATCTGTTTTCCGTCTTGGTATAAAGAGGCGTCGACGTTTGATGTTGATATGTTCCATCAGAGCTGTAAGAAAACAGATTTCTATGCAAACCGCGAATGTTTGTCTTCTTTTTTAAATTATTGCAACAACATAAATAGTAGTTGCTTCCCTATGGTATATTTATATTAAAAAAATATTCAGCTATCATAATACCAAGAAACTAAGCAACAACACAACTTAACAAAAATAAAATAAAATTTTAATTACGAAGTCATAGATTAAATTTTTTCTATCAGTAATAATAGTATAGTATAGTACACCTACAACTGCTACTACTACTACTACTACTACTACTCTGTTGCATACCTCTCTGAGGACGTGTTTAACTCGAGTCTTTGTAGCTCCGACGTGAGGTCGAATTCGTTATAACGTCGGATATCACTTATGTCCGAGTGACTAAATGATGACGACGCAACTTCCTCGATCGTTTCCTCAGTGTCGTCAAGACGGTACCAGGGACTTTGCCAGTTCTTCTGGGGTCAATCGATGCAAGCCGTCGTTCTGTACAAATATATATATATATATTATATATATATATATATATATATATATATATAGTATAATATATATATTAATTATATATATATATATATATATATATATATATATATATATATATATATATAATTATTGGAAACTTCAATTCTTCATCTGCTGGAGAAGTACAAAATATCATGAAGAAGAACTTCTTTACCTCCAAAAATTTGACATCATAAGTAGTAAAGAGAAAATAAACCTATCAATAAGATTATGCATGCCTTTTCCTATATAAAATACAAATTAATTTTCAAAGTGTCTTTTAGCTCTAAATTCTAGCCGGTTAATACGGTTTATCACTAAAAGCAAAACCATGCGGCAAAAGGAACTTCATTGCTTAGCAATCAATATAATGAGGTTTCCTAATATTTCTCTTACTACCGTGGAAATCATCTAGCTCTTCTTAAAACGTTTTTTCCTCCTCAGTAAAATCGATCATATTTCTATTATCTTGATAGGCCATGAAGTACAATATAATAATGCAATAAAAGATAATGAGCCTTGTTGTCTTACTCTTCGTATCAAATATAAACTTCTAAGGTTATCTTATGAATCTAAATTCCTGAATATTTCGAAAATAAATTACCCGTACTACCAATTTTCTCCAGCTAATGATTCAACTTTACTAACATACCTCCTCTCATAAAAATTATAGGTACAATATTTCAAGAAAATCAAAAAAAGCTCTCTAAGTTTTATTCCCAATTAAATCATTTAAATACTTCAATATGGTTTTCATCATCTCGCCTCTATCAAGAAAATTTCACTCTTAAAAACAATAAGAAATCATCTCTCAAGCGCAATTAACAAATCTTTCATCTCTGTCTATTAAACTATGAAATTATATTTATATTTGAAGCAACTAGCAACAGAAATATTTCGTAATTTATAAACTTACGCAAGCATCTTTGACGTACCAAACAACAACAACCACAATATTAATAATAATAATAATAATAATAATAATAATAATAATAATAATAATAATAATAAATAATAATAGGAAAAGTTATATACAAATTTTTTTTTAAAAATTAAAGGAATTTAAAAGGAAACTTTACCTTCATCTTGTTTTAAGTTAGCCAATTCATCTTCACTCAAATAAGAAAATTTTTTTCTTTCTAAAAGACAAAAAAAAAAAAAAAAAAAGATCGGGGGGAAAGGGTTAGAAAAAAAAATAACAAATACATGCAAAATAAAAAAACAAAAAAACAAATCCATTAACAAAAGAGAAGTAAATAAAATATAAACAAAATTGTTAATAAAATTGGATTAATTTTAATATTTACACAAAAATTTGAGACAAAAATGAAAACTATGAACGAAAGAGTTACTTAAAAAAAAAAAAGAAAAAAAGATGAGAGAGAGCGAAAGAGTCTTGGATACCTTTTTAGAACTAACGCGTACCTCATCAGACACACCATATCAAACAAA
This sequence comes from Trachelipus rathkii, assembly GCA_015478945.1. Classification (NCBI taxonomy): domain Eukaryota; kingdom Metazoa; phylum Arthropoda; class Malacostraca; order Isopoda; family Trachelipodidae; genus Trachelipus; species Trachelipus rathkii. The sequence goes on from JABUQX010051292.1 coordinate 25,557, forward strand.
TATATTTACAGAAAACCTTTACTAAAACATCAAATTTTTTTTTAACAACTAAATTAAGAAACTTTACATAATTTTTTTTTATATATTTTCCCACTTTCGAATAGTTATGGTTGAAATTTATATGATAGACTCGTATATTTATTGTGTTATATCTACAACTTGTAACAGAATAGATCCAGTATGTGCGTGTATTTTGTACTTAGGGTGTTGTGGGGTTGGGGGGAGAATATTCCAAAATTGTATCACGTAAATACAAAAATTTCCTGTTGATATGAAATTAATTGTTAACAAATTTAAAAATGACTATGTATTATCTAGGCATCGTATATAATAGATTGCTATGAATAGATATGATTGACGATATTTTGTATTGTGTCGTGAACCAATGAACATATTTTCGATCTTATTATTCTGTTCCCAGAACTAATTTTTGCCTATACCTTTTCCATATTTCTGTACAAGATAGATGGTTAACCAATTCATGTTATTCAAATTTAAGATTTTAAATTTTGAAGTTTTATTGAAAAATTGTTTTTCTAGGTGAAAATTTTAATAATAAATAGTAATTGAAAGTATTAGAATTAGATACATCTCCTGTTATTAGAAAGTTTCAGTATTGATCATTAGTATTTGATGCATGATACAAACAAAATATGATAAAAGCATTTATAAACAACACGTGTATTTCATCACAGTAAATTATTTACATAAAAAAAGCTTCAGTACCCAATGAAACAAAACATACGTACCACTCATTTCATGGGGTGGAGAAATAAAAAAAAAATACTACATATGGTTTACCTTTAGGTGGAGTTAAGTCTTTCTTAATTTCAGACTCAAAGAACTTCATTTTCTCTTTGAGAGACATTCGTTGCGGGCTCTTGACGTTCTCGTTTTTTGAGCCATCCTTTCATTAGAAAAAAAAGAAAGAAAGCATATAAATAAATGAACTGTTAAAAGGTTGTGTTAAGAGCATGAAGGAAAGAGTTTTAAAAGCAAATCAACTTTTTTATTTTAATTTCAAATCAAATTAACAATTGTCTGAAGAAAAATTTATTGTAATTCAGTGTTAATAATTTCAATTCATTAATTCTTTTTTAAAAAATTCCCTTCCTTCAATTTTATTAGTGGTCAGAATATTTTCCTTTTCATGCCCAATTGAAATTTATAAAACGAATTCAAAATTTTTTTTATACAAAAATAAGTATAATTTATAAAACTTTAAATTTTTGACAAGAACAACTTAAGAGGAAATAGTCTGACAACTCTAATGATAATATTAAGGTTAATAACTGGTTACCAAACCCAAATAGTAACGGTTGGTTGAGTTTGTCCCACCGGATATAATCTAGTAAATAAAAAGAGAAATCAAGAAAAAAAAACTCACCTTTAATCTGGCGATTGCTGGCAACTCAGCCGCAAGCCCCTCCCCTTCTATTCTACTGCCTTCGGCCTCTTCAATTGAATAAGAGGCAGGAGTAGATTCTGTGCCAAGGATCATGTTACAATCATCCCCGTTTATGGACGGGGGTTCCAGTGCACTTGCACACTAATTTACGTAATTTAAGAAATTAAAAAAAATGATAGAAACAAAACAAAAAATGTTAAAATAAAAAACTAAAAAAAAAGAAGCTCACATATAAAAGTTTGGCATAAAAATTTAAATAATACATGCAAATTTTGCAATATATATATATATATATATATATATATATATATATATATATTATATATATATATATATATATATATATATATTATATATATATATATATATATATATATATCTATTATATATATATATTATATATATATTATATTTATATAATTATATATTTATATATCAATGCGCAAGGAAATAGTTTTCATTAGGAATAATTGAATAAAATAACAAATAAATAGGTTTATTTTATATATATTACTTATATATATAATATTATATATATATATATATACTAATATTATATATTATATATATTATATATATATATATAATATATATATATATATATATATAATATATAATTATAATATATAAATATGTATATTATATATATAATATAATATTATCCATATTGAAAAACACACTACAGGATAATAATAATAATAAAATAATATATATAAAAATATATTTTTATTATTAATAATAAACTTCAGAGCTATGAGATGAGATTTTAGAAAATGAAAGAAAAATAAGAAAAGAAAATTATATATATAAGGATATATATAAATATAATATAAAATATATATATTATATATCATAATGTATAATGATATATTTATACATATTAACTCAAAATATCATCGTTATACTATCTTAATATATATATATATAAATTATATATTATATATATATATATTATATATATATCTAAATGGTTACATAAAGAGAAGTGTCGGTAACCCTGCGGCCTATTATTAAGTCCAGAGTATCAGTTGGAGAAGTAACATAACATTGACGTAAAATATGCCCTGATGGAGGCAAGATCTTCTTGTTTAAAATTGATAGTGCTTATTAAGGTTAAGCGTCTAATACTCACACAGGTATAAAACCATATTTCAAATCACACCTGAACAGACAACCATAAAATGTTTTATTTTGTGTTTTATTAACGTGGATTACACTGTTATACAAGTATAAATAAACTAAAAATACCGTCTCAGAACAAAATAATTGACAATGTTTACGAACGTCCCCGCACACTCAATAATATAATATATATTATATATATATATATATTATATATATATTTTTCGATTTCATATATATATATATATATATTATTTATATGTCAAAGATAGGTATAGAGGAGTTTGTATAATAATATTATATATCATTCCATTATAGGGTTCATTACAACAACAGTGGGTATTATAGTGGGGGAAAATTAAAAATTCAATATAAATAATTCGATTTTAGGTGGTAATAAAGAACACGGCTTGGTAGCAAATTCCACTTTAGCTCAAATCGCTTAATATGTTCGAGCCCATGGGATCGAAAACCAAGACTACCGGACTCGTGTGTATGAAGCGATTAGATAGTGTGTGTGTAATTTGCATATTGGACAAGATGTTCCGTTTTATATGTTGCCTATGTTTGTAAAGATTTGTGTAATAATACACTTTCCTGTTAACTGAAATTCCCAGGAAATGTCCTACAAACGATAATTTCTCGTGCCCATCTGGGTAGCCGAGTTTCTGGATAGAACCAAAATTTTTAAAAAAAAATCATTCTCTATCGTGTGGATTTTATAAGTTCGGAAAAAATAAAAACACTACACAGTGGTAACTTAACCGGCGACATACTGCAATTCCCTAGCTGCAGCCATAACCTTCTCAATTATAGAGGGGAAAAGCTCGAGCTTCATCCTTACATGAGACATTGCAATATCAGTATTTTGGCTATTGGTTGGGTGAATACCCTAAATGATCTTGGAAGTAATGAAGCAATCACTTAAGAAAGCTTACCTTTTATCAGTACGTTTGGATCCTTTGTAATCGGGGGGAGGGGGGCATGTATCTCTAAACTTAGCTATTTAAAGGCATAGAGCTAGGTATGGGAAACCTTTTTATCTTTTTGAGCCAAAAGGGTCTCAAGTGATTATATATAAATAATATATATATATATATATAATATTATATATATATATATATGATATATATAGTATAATATATAATATATATATATATATATATATATATATATATATGACATTGACTTCTTTAGAAATACTCAACACCATCAAAAAGCTCAAAAACTCACAAGCAGAAAGACTGAACAATATAAAATATTGATCTCAAACATCTGAGAAGCAAAGCCATCAATCACAGCCCTAACCAAGATATTAAATATAGCATGGCAAACCAACACAATCCATAAATTCTGGAAACGCCCACCACATAATCCCATTACTAAAACCAAACAAACAAACCACCCAACAACCAAGACTATTTATTATAGACCTATATCATAGAAGAATTTTCCCTATGAAATTCACAACATGGAATTAGATAAAAACACCACCACCACTCTACTACTCGATATAACATAAAGCATCCTCGTAGGTTTTAATCAACCTCCCCGCCCCTGCCCTGCCCTGCCCGCACTCTCCTTGTAGCAATAGATATCAACAAGGCATTTGATAGGAGTCCCAAGTCATCTCTTAATAGACAAATAATTAAACACTAAAATAAATATCAATGACAAGAACATAAAAGCTGATTTCGTATCAATTCGTAGAGCTAGAGTCATACCAGGACGCCATTTCTTCCACACATACAAATTATATAATGGAGTCCCTCATCACAGGGCTTCATCCTATCACCAACACTCTTTAACCTCTTTATGCATCCCCCTCTATAAAAATCAATATTGCTCTACAAACGACTTAACAATCACAGCTAAAAATTCCTCTATAAATATAGCAATCAGACAACTACAACACTATATAAACCAACTAGAACAATGACTACTATCAAACAGAATGATTTGCTTCACCTCTCAAAAATCCTCTATCATTCTACTTACACCATATAGAAGAGAATCAAACATCCATTCAACTTTTATCTTTCAAACAATAGACTCCGTCTTAATAAACAAATCCACATCTTAGGCTTGACCTTCGATACACATAAACAATATTCCCTGTAGAGCCAAACACAAATTAAATGCGATGAAAACACTAACATGAACAAATTTTGACCATAAAAAAGAAACCTTCACCATA
>JABUQX010051294.1:0-44759 GCA_015478945.1 Trachelipus rathkii
TATAAAATAAATATATATACTTATAATTATATATATAATATTATATATATAATATATATATATATATAATATATATACTGAATTATATATCTATATATTATATATTATAATTATATATATCAGATATAAAATAAATAACATATGTATACAATTTTATTAAAATTGTCCATGCTATGATTTCTTATCATATATATATATATATATATATTATATATGTGCTGTTATATATATTATATATATGTATAGATTATATATATATATATATAATATATTGTTATATATTATGAATATATAATATACTAAGATATATATTACTATATTATATATATATATATTATATATTACCGTTTCAACGATGGGCGTGGATAAAACATATGTGTTAAAAAATTAGTTTTTTTATTTTTTTTTTTTTTGTGGCATTAAGGAAATCGAAATTTCAATGTTACACCCACTACTTAAATAGTTTTTTTTAAATCTAAATCTTCTAAAAGGTTTTGAATGGAAATAAAAATTGAGATATGGACTAAATTATTTTAGAAATTTTTTTTCCAGAAAAAATATGAATGTTATTTTTTTTAAAAAATTGTGCATTTTGTTATGTGTGTTTTAAAAACTGTATGTGCTATTAAATCAGTATCCATAGGTGCGGCCAATCGGGTTTTTTTTAAATGTTAATTTTAAATTTTATTTCTCGTACGTTGTGATTTATATTTAGTTAAATAAAAATAGTAATACAATAAATTAACAATAATAAAATATAGTAGCTAAGAAAAATCAAGGTGAAAATAACATTTAATTTAAAAAAGGTTTATAAATATTATACTCACATCGGAAGAAAAGTAAACATTATAAGATACTCTACTCTATCATTAAATTGACATATATTTTATGATATTTGATGTATTATATATTAAAAACTCTTCTTATAACATATACTTAGTTTAACGCCAGATATACCGAAAACCTTACTATTGATATACTTTCCAAGAAAAACCAATTACATTATAATTATAGGAAATCAGTAGGGTATATTAACCAATCATTGTTTATATCAGTATATGTCGTAAACTGATTTTTTCAAGGTATTAACAAGGTAAATAAAAAAAAAAAATAAAATAAAAAAAAATATATTATATGAATAACTTCGATAAAAAATGATCAAAATATTTTATTCTTATTTTTGTATTCACATTAATTTGTAATAGCTTATACACAACAAAACTCCATTGATTCCAAATACTACTCAGATATGCTTAGTGCTTCCACCTGAAATATACCGTATCATAAACTGAATACTCTTGCAGACCGTACAAACCCGGTCCTCCGTAATCGCGGATTCCGTTTACGCTGCTGGGCCAGCATCCTCCCCTCCCCTCCTTCAACAATATTAGAAATTTTCAAATATAACTTAAGCATCCTCCCCACACTGTTATAAGATGCATTTCCCAGGTCACACTACACGATTCAGAACATCTTTTTAAGTAAATAGACTTGCTGTCTCGCGCTGACTGAACGGACACAGACGCGACTTCATAGACGATCATTCTAACGACCTCTGGCTCACTCATTCTTTTCTGTGTCGTAACAAATTACACGTACATTAATAATTATCAAAATATTAATATATAATAACACTACATATATTAATACTATATATTATACTATATTAAATTAATAACTACTACTACATACATAGCGATAAGTTTACAGGCTTGAATTACATAACATACATATATTTAAAGAATCATGTAAGCACGCACACATACATAACAATAGAATCCGTACACACAACGTACATACGTAGACACACCCGTACATTCATACAAAACATCTATTATATATGTTTACTAACTATATATAATACAACTATTATATTAATATAATATATATATAAATATATTATATATATATATATATAATAATACACAACATATCATACATACATATATATTATAATATATATATTATATATAGATTATAATATATATATATATATATTATATGATATAATATTATTCTATTATATAAACAAAATAATATATAAAAAAAAAATTATTTATACATCAAAATATATACAAAAATAATAAATATTTATATATTATATATATATATATATATGTATAGTATATATCTATATTAATATATATAATTATTATATAGATATATATAATATAAGATACTATTATACTATATAACATACTATATTATATATATATAATATTATATCTTATTATTAATATATATATATATATATAATATAGGGCGGGTGTTGAATATGAATGTCCATTCTTCGTATTATAAAAAACTGGGTGTAAATTAATTTTTTAATTTCTTTATTGCATATTGTAGCTGCCTATTATTCTTATTTTATTTCTCATAAAAAGAATATATTTATCCAAATACCGGTCAAATATAAAATTGCAAAAATAAAAAAAGATATTAGCGAAAAATTTTGGAAAATTTCCGTAAATTTATATTCACAGGCGAAGAATCGATTACCAATTATAAATAATTTTATTATTTATTAAATTATTATCTAAATATCTATTTTACAACTTGCAGAGTAATAATTAAGCATTGCTTTGTTCCGTGAAACTATTAGTAACAATCTGTGTCATGAAGATCTGAATGAGGTGCTCCCTTGCTCAGGGTTATTCTAAATATAAAATGATAGAGTAGTGATGATAAGAAGAGAAAGAGAATGAGATAATAAGGTTACTCCGAGAAGAGGGAGAGAGAGAGAGAAATGAGATCGAGTATGAGACCGACGAAGATTAACCAGTAGAGAGAGATGGAGATGTAAGACCGAGAGAGACCTACGCTCTGAGAGTATAATCTGCGCAATTAAGAAATTTTTTATAGTTTTTTAAGGAAATTTTAAAACTATAAAAGTTATATGAAAATAAACAAATAAGTAAAAAATTAAAAATTCTGAAGAATGAGAGCTAGAAGCAGCAACATTAAATATAGAAAATTTTAAAGAAAATGAATTATCATACTATTACATAGTTGCATGTACAATCAAGTATATAAAAATAGCTACTGATATACCATGGAAACTCACTAAAATCAAAAAATTAATTATTTAGCGAGACAATCGAAAGCTTTCATACTGAGTATTATGCTTCCCTGAAAGATCTAACTGATATCAGAGACTGATATGTAGAGTGATAATTCTGATACATTTTTGCGATATTTTGATACACGTAAATTAAGAAAAATGGCTCTTATGCGCTATGTTATCTATCTTTCAAACTACATGTGTACAGAGCACGACTTAATACCATCACATTGCTCTACCACACACACACACACACACACACACATTTATCATTTATACTATAAAATTTATTTACCAATAAAAAATTAAAAATAAATTTTATATCAAAATAGGTAGTATATATATATAATAAATTAAATAGGAATAATTTTTTTATATGAAAATAATATATATGAACCTTCCTTAATTATATATTATGTAGATAGTATTGAATATTAGATATATCATTATATTATTATATATAATTAATATATTTAGATATATAAAAAATATAATATATTAGAAAATAATATATAAATATAAAGCCTTTATATTATGATATTATATATTATCTAAATAAAAAATTAAATAAGTAAATAAACTTATTCTATAGTACCCAATTATTATCATATTAACTTATACAGGATATTATAACTATAGTGAGTTGTATATATTATAGCCATTATTGGTGAAAATATATATATATATATTATATACATAAAAGTAATATAGATATATATATAATATAGATATATATATAAAGTACTCTCAAAAATAATTATATATACTATATATATAGTATAGTATACAAAGAGCCCCCCCCAAAAAAAATCATATATATGATAATATTTTATACCTTTTATATTTAGATATTAAACTTATTAAATATATATATAAAATATAATATATATATACATATATATATATAATATATATATATATATATACTTACCTATAGTTATATTATTACCCACCCAGAATAAATCATATATGATTTATAATTATAATCACTACTTTTGTTTCGTTTTTTTCTTTTTTTCAGTGCAGTTTTGCAATTCCTACTCTTCAATATTTTTCTTGTTTTTTGCGGCTTTCAAATAACTATATTCACCCACTATATTTATGACTAAATTTACGCATATTTAATTAAGAGAAGTAATTCCTGTACAGACTACTTAATTTCCTTCTTCAGTTTTCAAAAATTCTAGAGTTTGATTGATAGTGATTTTTTTCAATGAACGATTTATATATTGAATGGTGACGCATTATGTGATCGCTTACATAACGACCAATAAACGATATTGTTCTGGTTCCCATCAAAAAAAAAAAACTCTCTTAGACAGAATGTACTCTCAAACATTTTAATACCAATTTTTCACCTAAAATATTATACACTATTTGCAAATCCAGACAACTCTGAAAAACTAAGTATTGATATTGTAGGCTGCATACTCATTGGGAGTATATCTTGTATTTAAAACAATATACACACACCTAGTAAGTTATTAATATGCACTACTTAATTTCATCCTATATAATGTATAGTATATGATAGTATACTGAATCACACTGATCTCTACATAGATTTAGTCTATTTCTTATTCAATAATTCTTATATCTCCGCGGGGTTCACTATTAAGTTCAGCTAGTTATTACTTTGGAAACTAGTGAGTAGTATTAATGTCTTCAATTTGTAAGCCTATAATATAGCTGCGATATTAGTATTAGCATATACATGGTTTTCAATTTAAATTAAAGTTATACCTATACTTATTGTATATAAGCACTACTCTTCATCGACTATACCAAATATTTGAAAAATTATAATTTTCATCTTTTATCTCCATTAATAAAAATATTGAGTATCTCAGCGAGATCGTACTTTATATATAATATCTATCGAAGATATACAAGCTAAAAAAAATAAAAACATAATATCAACTAATTATAAAAATGGAAATTTAATAATTCAATAAACTCGTTTATATTTTTTTTGGGGAATTTAGTTTCAAATGAAAAGATGCGGTTTACTTGTCAAATTCATATTTCCAAATTAATTACTTATATATAGTTTCTATGATGATGAATATATATAATATATTGTTAAACACCAATGGACTTACATCATGGGATGACCGTAGGTTCTTGTGGTCATATTGAGAAACCCCTTGCTTTGGAATTCGAGATTGACATCATCTATGTTGCCAGCCCGAAAATCCGGAGTCTAGTCGTTGAGAAAAGTAAAAGTACAACCCTTTCAAATAAATTAGGAAAGCTTTTTTGAAATTAAATATGTTCTTTCAGTAAAATTAAATTTAATTCTATAAACTTTAAATTAGATAGTGTATAGGAACATATTGCCATATTGGGAAATTAACTTGTTAGATCACTTATGGCATACCATTCTTACGAAAGCCAAACGTTCATGTAAGGTAATTTTCATACATTATTCTATATTTTGCTTCAAAAAGAATACTATATCATCATCATAGAAGCTAACCCTCTATTGTTTATTTTTTCTATCTGGCATAATATTCTAGAGATTGATAAAGGTGATGGTGTATGTAGGTTGTATTCTATAGTTGTTTTCAAATTAAGCGTGTGAACTTCATGCCCATAGTGTAGTGTAGATAATAATAGCATCGCGATTGATGTAATGGTAAATAGCTTGAGTGGTCAGTGAATGAGATTTACTTTCGCGGAGTCACGGTTCCGCCAATTCGAAGATAAAGTTTGTCATAGTCGTCACGGCATTCTGTCTAAGTAGCGTATCCTCTATTTCTTTAAGATGTTTTTTTTTTCATTAAATATACCTGTTAAGATAATGAGTTATGTTTTTTCGTGATATGTGTAAAAACTATAAATTAGTACTGCGATTATAACGGAATTACACCAAGCAACCTTCTAGAGAAAATGTAATATGCTTTAGTCTCAAATTAAGTATCTATGCAACGAAACACCAGAAAAATGTTAACAATTCGGCGCTCAGTGAAACAATACAATTATATAATTGAAGATATCTCTCTGTAAATGGTGTAGCTTCGCGCCACTGGTGAGAAAATATGAAGTAAATGTTTAAAAACTGCACTCCGAACAAAAATATTCAGCATAGAATATGGCAACAAGGATATGACGTTCTCCACACGACACATGGTCAATCATCAATATTTCCAAACACTTCGCATTAGCAAAAAACTAAAAAGATACGCTCCAAAAATACCTGAATATTTTTCCTTCCAGGCAGGCAATGAAGCAGCTATATATACAACGAGGAGCACTATGAGAGATAAACACGCAAAAACTCAAAAAAACAGCGGTGCGAGCGTGTGTGCTATAGTAGAATATATGTTGTGTTCTTAAAAAACGTGTGTCCATATTTTGTAAAAATATATTGTTCGCTCTATCTGCATTTTGCATAAACCCTCCTTAGACTACAAATATATTTGAGTTATGATATTCTTAAGTCAGCGTATTCAGCATCATAGACTTTAATACTTTTCCGGGTTAATAGTTCCTACCTCGTTTTGTCATTATATAGTTTGTACCATTATGCCTTTGTTAGAAGCTAGATTTCGAGTAAGTATATCCTTCGATAACTATTAATTCTTCAAGTCCAAAGTGGGTGGAAGTGCTAATTAGTACTAGCCGCTTGTTTGATTGTTGTAACTCATTTAATATATTTCACGCGCAACTTATATTTTTCTGTTCGTCCCTGCTTACCGTTAGGTTATATTTCTAAACAATTAAAGCTATATAATATATATATTGTATCACGTTAGAAATTGAGTATTATCGAAGGCCATAACTAAATATCCTATTTATATTGAAAATGTGTGTATCTAAATAGAAATAATTCCGTGTATAATCAAATACAATTAAATGAATTTGTGCAACAAATTAGCGATGTTATAAAAACTATTTAGTCGGTGATGATTCCAAGGCTACATCTTCTTATGAAAAGTCATCTTTATAAAAATGATAATAGGTTTATAAGTGGATAAGCAACTGTGAAGAATGATAAAAAAGAAGGCTATTATATATTATATAGATTCTTCCTGTGCCGTTAAGAAAAAATCATAACTCTTTGTTATTTTTTTAAAAAAATGTAAACGCACACATAATAAAATACTCTATTTTATCTCATTTCAAATGACCTTTTATTTCATTCCCCCCTGAATATCGAAAACTTTATATTGCGCGAGTTAACGTAAAACCAGTGACAAGGATGGAGTTCGGTAAGCCCTATATATTACGGTTTTCAGGTACATAAGGTTTAATCAACAGAGATAAAGCTAAATAATAGGTATATTTAGGGGGTACGTTAAGTTGGATTACAGATAGAGGATAGAAATAAAGAGGGAAACATTATTGCAATGCAAAAAGAGCTGGAGCGAGAAATGCAATTGATACACAGCTGAATATTGAGCTAAGATAACCTTAAATATACGAATATTCTGACAATAATTATTGGATCAAATTTTCAGTCTCACATTATCGCTCATGAATGTGTAAAAGTTAAACATCTGTATAGGATTCAAAACCGGGCAAAGCACAGAGTCATAGTATGATATCTATACACTGTACAGCTACCTGTTACACGTACGATGACAATCAACCTCTAGGGTAAATATTAACCCAGTCACCCTCGTTAGAAAAATAAGTTACTACAAGTTTGCATCTTTGACGAAAGGAACCGTTTAGGTGGTGGACACCGACTTATTCACGAAGAATATGTTTTCAATTTCCTGATCCTGGTAGAACACTAATAAACTTTAACAGATGATTAGTGCCTACCACTATTAATGTGATCTGCACTTTGGAAGAGTATAATGACTAATTTGTTATAACTCGTTTATAGTAAAACTTTAAAAGAATAATACTTTAAATCTTTATTTTTACTCAGATGATAATAATAATCTTAACATAATTATAACAGATTTTATGAATATAATTAGTATATTATATATATATAATATATATATATATATAATAATAGATACTATATACTACAGCCTTACAAGATTAACATGAAAGTTCTGTCATGTAAAGTTTATCATTAATGAAATAAATTGGATCCATTTAAACACAGAATATGATAAAACATCGCTTTTTGATTTCTCAAACATCGTACGCTAGCATTCTTCCAGTATGCTATACCATATATGAAAACAAAAATTTATTAAATGCCTCCAATTTCATTTTTATAAATTTGTCTCTCTATGAACTAACACAACTTTGAGGATTTCTGAACATTGAATTTATTAATATTGCAACAATGCGAGTTTTGACATTTCAACCCTTGTATATTTTGTTATTATATATCTTTTAGTGTAAACTTGTGCCCACGCAAGATTTGCTGGATCTTAGATGACATTTTGAACTAATATTAATATTATGTAAGAAAAAAAGCTACTATGTATTTTAATTAGTGCTCAGTATACAGATGACATTTATACTAGGTATGTGTTTAACATATCGCACATTTACTTGCGAATTTTTTTGTTAAAATATATTCTTGATAGAATGTGCAACTGCATTAAACAAGTTTACCATATATTCTTTCAACAAATGACTTAAAATGAGCTTATAGCAATTTGTATATTACTTTTGAATGTGGGATTATTTTTTCGGCGAGACAAACATTTCTAGATACAGTTAACCAGGTTAGTTTCTACATAAAATGTGTAAATAGAGCTTTTCGAGCATGTGGGGCGGAGAAAAATCGGATTGCAACAATATCTACTACTCTCATTTCGGATTTATATAAAGATCTTGAAAATATGGAGTTTGTCGCTGATGTTCCCCATCTTATTAGGTCATTTGTAATTCGAAAAACATCGATTATTGGACAATTCTCACGGAATTATAATACTATGTTATTGAGATAATATAGCAATTACACGCATTTGTCTTTTGTTTTTTTCACTTTAGCACATTTACATAAAGTATTCATAGGGTCGTATTTACTGAGACTATTTACAATAAATCGAAATATTGAAGCTCGAAATAAAAATTTTTTATACGAAAAAATAAAGTAGACTTTCAAAATTGTATTTTAGGAAATTACTCGTGTTAACCAAACGAATTCTTCCATATTATAGTTTCGAGTGATTACGAGTTTTACTCATGTATTAATATGTATTATGGAATTGATTATATAAGGATATTAAAAAACTACTGTAAAGATTGAATAAAAACAACGATATAATATATTGATATATTATTATTATAAGCAAGCAAAATAAAGATGGATAATATGAGATATTTAGTGTGAAATAGTTTAATATTTGATATTAAGTAAATTTATATGATGATAATTTTGATCATAATCTAATTAAGAACAATGTCGCATTGCATACATTTTAATATATAGATTGTCATATAACCAAATTAAACGACAAGAATAATTAAGAGGATTCAAAATTTGTTATTTTAGCATGGATATATATAATATATATATATATATATATAATATATATATATAATTAGAGTAGCCCTTAATTTTCATCTTTCATTAGTTTCAAAGTCGCACTACAATAATATTTTTTTACTAGTTACTACTAGAACCCAAAATATACTAGGTATATATATGATATTACTCACTTTTGGATATATATGACGTGCCAGTCCGAATTTGTTTTGAAAAGTACGCTTTGTACGAACCTACAGACCCATTGAGTGTAATCTTATGTGAAGAGGCGAGGGTTAGGTGTAAGGGCCTTACAAAAACTTAGATGTAAATAATTAGGTTGAACTACAAGTGTGTTAACTTTGAATAGGATATTTAGTGCCATCTATATTTGGTAGAAATAAAAATTGTGAGTATAAGTTAGTAAGAAAGAGAATTTGTGTCAGGATGGGAATAAGGAAGAATGTACAAGGGAGAAAGAGATATAAATCAAGGAAAAGAGAGTTAAGTTGTACTTATGTAGACAAGATGGGCATGTGATAGGAAGCTGTGTTTAGGAAAAATGGCATCTTGTTTTAATTTGTGGCCAAGAAAGACACCAAATTAAGAGATTGTAATTTTGAAGGATAGAAGAAGTAAAGGAGCGAGAACAAGAACGTGAATACGAAGAAGAAAAGGAGAATGCACATTTTTATTAAAAGAGGTCACCACGGAGAAAGCAGGTGTTTCAGAAAATGGGTAAACTGTATGGTTTCTTCTGTGTGGAGGAGGAGACACAAGATTAAGCGTGGCACATGAGAATAGAAGAAAGAGTAGAGAGAGGGAAAAAGTTAACAGTTACAGACCAGGAGAAGTGGACTAGTAGGGTGAAAGAACGGAGAACAGACACATTTTGCTTGTATTGTGGAGAATCACACGTTATGAAAGACTGTAAGGAATTTCAAACAAATGTGTTAAAAATAATAGTTAGGTTGCAAGAGTTAGAGGCTCTTGAAGAGGCTAGGAGCCATGGAAGTATTTGTAAAACATCGGAAGAATGTGTAAGTTGTTTTGATGAACAAAGTTATGAAGATGCAGAAATGACACCACCTATGGTTAAAGAAGTAGAAATCAATAAGGAAATTAACAGTATACAGATTAGGGAAACAGAAAAAACTGAAAGTGATGTAGGTTGTAGTGTGAAAGTTAAAGTGAAAAAGAATACGGAAAGTGCCTGGGTCAACCCAGCTGAAAAGTTGAGGAAAAGAGGAAAGAAAAAGAAAAGATCATACCGTAGATAGGTTGGGACGAATATTTGTGTGAAAACATTGCCTTAGCAATCGAAAGGTGATTGTTTTGGCAATAAAAGTGGAAAATTTTTTGATTTTGATGAATAAAAAGTTAAATATGGTTACCTTAACAATCAAGTAAAGATTGTTTTGGTAACAAAATAAATAGTAAAAAGATCACCTTAGGGATCAAAAAAGTAATTGTTTTGAAAACGAAAAAAAAATTTTTTTGTAGGGTTGCTTTAGCGATCACTATAGATCGCTTTAGCAACAAAATAATTAAAAAAAAAAATAGATCGCCCTAGCGGTCAAGAAATAAAATTTTGAAAAATTGATTTGAATTATGTAAATCAGGGGTGGCCAACCTTTTGCATACCATGCGCCAAATTTTGTCACAGACGAGTTCAGATGGGCCATATATATATATATATATATATATATATATATATTTTTATAATATACATATAGAAAAGTATAAAAATAAATATGTAAAAATAAAATAAAGAATATATATATATATATATATATATATATATATATATATATATAGAATATATAATATTATGTATATATACTATATATATATTATATATATAAAAAACTACCTTTAACGTGACTTTATTCCAATAGTGCAGGGAGGTAACCACGGGAGGGACCACAGGGAGAAAGTACGAACTTTAAGGGGCCAGGCTATACCCAAGAAACCAGCACGAGAGCCGACCAACGTGTTTGCAGTTAAGTTTTAATTCTTGCCCCCAGGTAGAAAAAACCCAACTGGTTACGCGGAGGATTTGAACCAGCATCCTCTCGTATGAGAGCGGGTGACATTCAAACCTCCCTATCGACCAAATAAGCTTCATTATATATAATATAATTATAGTGTTTAAAAAATAATAAATTTAAATGAATAATAATCATATAATAGAGAAATATTAGTATATATATATATATAGTATAGTATAATATAGTAATATATATATATATAGTGATATAATATATATATTATTATATATATATATATATGGCACGCCTCTAGAAGAGCCACAATCCATATCTCAAAAAACGTAACTACAGCTACTGGGAAAAAGAATACATTGTAGGAATCCTGGCAAAATTTTACCGTGGGGAGAACTGTGTAAAAAAAAAAAAAAAAAAAAAATCATATCTCGAAAAAACTACAAAAAGCTACAGCAAAATGAAATACATTTTTGAATCCTTGTAAAATTTTGGTAATCGGAAATGTAAAAAAAAAAAAAAAAAAAAAAAAAAAATTAACATAAAAAAATTGGCTATTTTTATTTGGGGGGGAGTTGCTGGGACATAGTATATATATATATTCTTTGTAAAGGAATTACAAGGCAATTTAGGGGGCTCGAAGCCGACGGGGGAACACAGGGTGGACGTTTTCCATACCCCGTGAGGAGGGGGGGGGGAGGAACCCCGCGACACCCAGATACCAAAGAGCGGGGGTTCCGGAGACCCTCCCGGAGGGGGGGAATTAATGTCCTACCCCGCAGTTCCCCGGAAGGCCGAGAAGGACCCCGACTCCTGCCATCGGGTTTGCGGGTATACCCTTGGGGTATTTCTTTAGTTTAAAAGAAAAAAAAAGCAAAAATTTAATAGAAGTCTTAGTTTTATATGTGATTTTAACGAGTAACGGATAAAAGTCTCTAAATAGGCCCTCCTAATAATATTACTATAATTATTAACATTAATTTTTATTTTTTTATTTTTTTTACATTTTCCTATCCAAAATTGTACGAGAATCGAAAAAAATGTTATTTCTTTTTGCTGTAGCTTTTGTTGTTTTTGAGATATAATATTTTTTTTATTTTTTCTTTAGTTTTTTTTTATTATTACATTTCCGCACTAAAATTGAACCAACATTTCCAGCAATGCATTCCTTTTTCCTGGTAGCGTTTGTAGTTTTTGAGATATTGGATTGTGGTTCTTCTAGAGGCTGACCGTATATATATATATATATATATAGTAATATACTATAATATATATATGTATATATATATATATGTAGATATATAATATATATTATAGTATATATATATATATATATATATCTATATATATATAATATATATATATATATATATATATTATATATATATATATTAATTAGTTAGTATATTATATATATTATATATATATATATATATATATACTATATTACTGTATATATATATTATATAATATATATATATATATATATATATTATATATATATATATAATATATAATATATATATATATATTATATATATAAACCAAGAATATATGATTTCTCTATTAATTATATTTTAGAATTCTTTGATTTAAAAAAATACGACACTAATTTCTAATATGTCACTTATGAAAAAATTAAAAAGCAAATAGTTTAAGAAATATGAGAGAACATTATTACCTCACTATCACTGATAAACAGAAAATTTCAACTGATGGTCATTGACGATGTTTTAGTACTAGGTAATTTAAAATCGTGTTTTAAATATGAGTTTTGACTGGAAAATATATTGAATATGAGAGTCGACGCTACAAAAAAAATGCATAAACATTACGATATTTGTTACATACTTCTTTATATCTTGCTAGATTTAACAAATTTCTGGAAATAAAATGAATTTTTAGTTTTCATTAAATAAATTCGTAAGAAATAGGCTGACATAGTCCAGTTAAATATAAAATCTCCCAAAAAGTAGCCCGTAGCAATGCGCCACTTATAATCATCCAATGCGCCACGTTTGGCGCATGCGCCAAGGGTTGGCCACCCCTGATGTAAATAGTACTTGGCAATAGCTGAGGCCTGATAAATTTTTGCGCCTTAGCCAAATGGTTAAGAAAAATTGTTTTTCTTGCACGTAATGTTTTTGTTTCATTTCAGTATTTGTATATCTTATCAGGAAAGAAGAACTGATCATCCATAACAAAGGAGATAGCCGAGTACGAGCGTTAGCCGTAAATCTGATTAAAACATCAAGACGAGTGAGGAATTTTGTTTCATGAAGCCTGGAATGAGTAATAAATTTGTTCATGGATGAAAACCTAAAAAATCGACTTTTAGAAGCCAGCCTGGATACCCTAGTGTAAGCTTTGATGAGGAGGTGTCATAGGGGCTAGGCTAAAGCCATCACCAAAGTTGGGCCTGCTTAAGGTAAAAAGTAACAGCTGTCAAAAATGAGGAAATTCGAGGTAAACTCTTGTAAATATTAATTTTGTATATATAATAATAGTAAAGTCAAAAGTAAAGTTAGAGCCTTAAAAATAAAATAAAGGATATTTTGTAAATATAAAAGTAATTAAAGAAAATTAAAATTAGGGCCTTGTAAAGCAATAGAGATAATAAATATGTAAATAAAGAAAAAAAAAATATATATATATATATATATATATATATATATATATATATATATATATATATATATTATATATTGAGTATATTATATATATATATATATATATATATATATATATATATATATATATATATATATATATATATATATATATATATATATATATGTATGTGTGTGTGTGTGTGTGTGGTGTGTGTGTGTGTGTGTATCTGTGTGTGTGTGAAGTGTAGTCTTTGAGGTGGCACACGCGCAAAAATGATTTAATTTTACATGTATTGGTTTTGCTTGAAAATTCATATTGACATACTTTATGAATTTACGTTTTCAAAAATATTTTAACGAAAAAGAAAATGTAAATTTGTATATATATGTGATATTAATCTTGTGTATTTTTCTTCCAAATAATAGTTTGGGAAAAATATAAATGTTAAAAATGCACTCCGAAAAATATTCAGCATAGAATATGGCAACAAGGATATGACGTCATCAACTACAAATCGATGTCTCGGGAGCAGAGCGATGAAGAGCTCACTTGTTATTTAGATCTGGTTGTGTTAACAACATTAGTCCACATTTGTAAAAAATTTGTTTTGCTCTTTGTTTTGAAAACTTGATATTTGATTCTAGTAGCGTTCACATCAGCTTAATATTTGTTAGCTCTGTTTTGTATTCGTGTTCATTCGTTTGTTAGCTAGTTTGTAGACTTGATACTTGGAATTCGTAGCGCTAAGACTAGCTCTGTGTGTAACTCTATATTTGTATTTGTTCGTCTGTTTAGTTAGTTTGAAAAACATCTTATATAAAACTTATCACGTAGAAATTGTATATAATCGGAAAATATTTTATTATTTGAAGTTGATTTAGAAATTGTACATATTAATTGAATTTGCCTGTTGGCTTGTGTTAAATATATTAGGTTTATAGATAGCAACTGTGAAATAAAGCTATTGAAAATAATTATAGAATTCTTGGTAAGTTATTTAAACAACTTTGTTTCGAAATGAAACTTTAGGTAAAGTAAACGTGAAGGTATATTACGTTAGTAGTAATACGAATAAAGCTAATTATAGTATAATTTATGGTGTAAGTTGGATTTCATGGAATTGGGAACATTGCAGTAGCAAATTGGAATATAAAGTATCGCATTAGCATTTTAGCAATTATCGTAGTAATGATAGGTAAATGTGAGATCGACTTGGAAATTGAACGTTTGTTAGATTAAATTGTTTACATTTTTGATTCATTGGAAAGCTGTTAAAGCTACTGAGACTTGATTGTTTACATTTGGGCAAAGTAATTTGACCAACATAGAAATATATTTTTGATTATTTGATAATTAGTAATTTAAAATTTTGAAAAGTTTATAACAGTTTAGAAAGCATATTTGAGGTTATAAAGTTCGACTTCGTTTTGAAATTGAAAATGAGATTCTATTTTGTATATAGGATGGTTTGTTCAATTTTAGGATTGTAAATATATTACGTAATCTTTTAGTGTGGAGTTTTTAATAAAGTGGATAGTGCATAATTTCTTTTATTTACTAAACATTTTGGTTTACTTTTAAACGGTAACCTGATAAAGATTGAAACGGTAAAAAAGAATTTGGGATAATTTTGCTAATTTATATATTGACTGTCATGTTTTATTGTCACCATACGAGTTTGGATTTTGACGGTTGTTATTTGTACAGAATATTCATAACAGTTATAATTATTGGGTTGGTAAATACCACCTGGTAAATTCTGAATATTAAGATCGGTTGAGTAAACAATTGCCTTTGAATAACGTAGCGAAGGTTCAGAAATAATTTAGTGCACAGAGTTTCAGAAATAGTTTTGTGCCTTGAATTTCAGAAATAGTTTCGTGCACTGAGTTTCAGAAATATTATTTTAGAAATAACTTGGTGTTTTGAATTTTAGAAATGACTTTGTGTACTGAATTTCAGAAATAGCTTAGTGTACTGAATTTCAGAAATAGCTTAGTGTAATGAATTTCAGAAATAGCTTAGTGTACTGAATTTCAGAAATAGCTTAGTGTACTGAATTTCAGAAATAGCTTAGTGCACTGAATTTTAGAAATAATTTGAAATCTGGATTTTGAGAAATAATTCGGTTCTGATTTTCAGAAATAACTTAGCATACAGATTTGAATATAATTTAGTATACTGACTTTGAACTTAACTTAGTATACTGACTTGAAACTAACTTGGTATATCTGTAATTGGAACTAGATAGCTTAAGTATTATGAATTTTTTGGATTATTAATTTTTTACTCATTGACTTTTCAGTAAATTATGATTCGACATTACAGATTTTCGAGATTTATAGTAGTTGGCCTGCAAGTGTATTTTTTCAAAATAGTAATAAGTTATACACTTTGTAATTCAGAATTCTATATATTGTGTGTGCGTGAATTTTCTCAGATATATAATATTTGATATTATCTGACTTTGATTTTTTGTTAGATTTTATTATTAGTATATCGACTTTGACTTGATAACTTTTTTATATGGGTTGTGTTATCTGCTTTTGTGAGTGTCGTAAACTTTTAATAATAATATACTCATTTTCTTAGTATATAATTTTCTGGTTTATAGTATTATAACGTAGCTTTCATTGTGGGATTCTTCGAAATATTTTTTTAATCAATTATTTTATCCTGTTAGTTAACAAATATAGTGTGACTTTTCATTTTGGACTTTCTGAAATATTTTACTGATATTTTGGCTCTAATAAAAATACCCAAATTTTAGTAGATTGGAACTTGAATTTTTTTGTTGCATCTCTCATATTGTTTTTTTGTTTATATGATTATTTTTTTTGATTTTATGGATTCTTTTAAAATAAATTTTTGAATTTATAGTATAACTATAATTTCGTCTTTTCTCTAGTTGTTTTTGACTTGAACCTCTCAGATCTTCATAGGACATTATATGCTTTGATCTTTATACTTTAGAATTAGATTTTACTCCTGACGATTTGGAATATTGATACAGTTTGTGTTATTTTTTAGTTTAACTTGTATAATTAAGTGTTTGCTTAACTTTTGAAATAGATAGTTTATTATTTGGTATTTACGATCTTTGTTTTGTGTAGTTTTAAACGTTTATCTTTTTGATTAATATTTCTCGGATGTATTTATGGTTTTCACGTGATTGTGGGTTTTACGTATTTTGCTACCATTTTTTATAGGAAGAAGTTTTTAATGTTGAAAACTTTTAATGAACATGGTATCATGGTATGGTTGTATAGGTTCATAGAATGTTTGTATTGACTTAATTGATGTAGTGGTTTATTTTGGTAACGATTAGTTTATAATTATAATATTTTATTAGTTATTTAATTTGAGGTTTTTATATTATATAAATATTGTAAGACTTTTACAAAATCTGATTTTATATTAATTTTGCATGAACTCTCAACTGATTTTATATATAAATGATTAGTTCATTTGGAACCATAATAGCTCTTTTTAGCATTTTAATATATTATTACCAATCAAATAGTATTTAATAGTGTTCTGGATAATTTGTGTATTTAATTATTGAATAGTTTTTTGTACTATTTCATCTTTGTGTTTTTTAGTACTTCGTTTTGAATTATGATAACAATTGAGATATTTTATAACGATTGGTTTTTATACTTGATAGCTTTAGTTCCTTTTTGTTTTTCATATGATTTGGTAGCCACGGACTGAGCAGACTTAACGTTGTCTCGGTTGATGTATTAATTACGATATTGACTTTTCCGAGTGGAGTATTAGGTAATATATGAAATTGCCTAAAAATAACTACAGGTACAACTACTACAAGGGTAATAAAAATAGAACAGATTAATTTATTGCATAATAAGGATCGATTTATTTGCGAGTAAGACACAACGCTCTGATTGATTGATAAGTATTAGAATCCATTATACAACACAGTAGGTATTTAGCCGGAATTTAAATTCAACCGGAGTTTATCTAAAATAGTGCAATTTGTTGTAAGATAAATTTGAGGCCGTTGCACTACCACAATAGATAATTTTTTGGTGCTGTATGACCAGGATTCGACTGGGTTTTTAGCGGAAGTAATTGTGGAAAAGTTAGGTTGGGTAAAATAGAATTTTGAGGAATTATTTTAACTTTTTCTTTTTGGGGTAAAACAATGGAAAATCAAGAAAATGAAAATCAGGGAGAAATAAATAGGGGTATAGAAACAGCAGAACCAGTGGAAGTAGTGGGAGATAGTGGGGGTTTAGAGGGAGCAGTGGGAGGATTTATGGGGTCTACCCCATTAAATGTGGAAACACTGGGAGATAATGAACAATTAAATCAAATACCACCTCCACTACCACTGACACCTGAACATCCGACACTGTATAACCCAAGTTTGACAAGAACATTAGTACCACCACCATTAAAATTTTCGGTAGACTCAGGGTGGGAGTTTGATGAGTTTTTGCAGGAATTCGAGATATATTGTTCTCATACCTATTCGAAAGTCCCAGAGACGTGGAGCAGAGTTTTGGGAAATTATTTGGAGGGAGATATTTTGGAGGCTTTCAATAACATCGAGGGTGGGAGAATACAATATACTAAAGTAAAAGAAAAATTAAGGGGTATATTAGAACAACTAACTACTAGTAAAGATGTCCTTCTTACCAGATTTTGGGCAGCAACAAGGAACAAGAATGAATCTGTAATAAATTATTCCATGAGATTGGACAAACTTGCGGCTTTAGCTGGCATGGATAGTGAACAGATTTTATATGGCCAGATGAAAAAACTTAAGATCATGGATGGGTTGAGCGAAGATGCAGCCGCAAAGGTGAAATTTGCTACATTGGCTGAACCAGATATGAGTATAAATAAGGTAATTGGGATTGCACATAATGTGGAGAAATGTTTTCAGACAGATCAGAATACGGAAGGAAAAGAGAAAAGAATAAAATTATAACAAAATTGTACTCACCTCATAAGGTAAAGTTATGTTGCTACAAGCTACAGGATAATACATTTAAGATCGAGAAAAGACAATAGATTTAAATGTTGTATTTTTTGTTAAATGTTAGCGAAGCACTTGAATAAGCAAATTTGACTACATAAAAGAATATTGCTGCTTCTTCTGTGAAATAAGTGGGTCTTATTTAGAATTTACTCAAGTGAATTGGTCTGAAACCGGATAGAACACGCATAGTTGTATAGTGGGGTAAAATTCGACAATCACTCAATATGATCTCTTAGTAAGATACTATAATCTATTCTTACTTTACCACTAGTAGTGTACACTGAGGACAATGCATAATCATTAATACCTGCTCCATTCCTTTGTGTTTCAATAATATCATTTTATATGAATAGATTTTGTCACCTCATATATTTATGATTTGACTATTTATGATGTTGGATATTAATATTCTTCGGAACGTAATTATTACACTCTTATACAGTGCTCAATTTGCTTTTTGGAAAAGACAATGCGGCTCTTTTTGTTTACAGAAGAAAGACCTTTGTCTAGTAGTCATAGTTTAGTATTTGAGTGTCATTTTATTTATTGTATCGATAAGTACCTCATATGTTGACCGTTCTAGCTTAGTTTGGTGATACGGTGTGTGCTTGGATATGTTTAACCTCAGTTTAGATATAGTGGAATAAAAATTTTGTGATTTGATGCAATATACAAAATACATCAGATAATTCAATTATTTATATAGGAATACACGGTGTGTACTGTTGAACCTTATCATGTTGGATATGAAGTGTTATTTTTCTTTTTTTATTTAGTGAGTGAATATTTTTAATCCAATTTATTTATTTTATTGTCTTAGTTTAATTAAAATCTCAACATTGCTAAGTGGTGTTGGTGATTAGGATTTTATTTTAAATACACTCATTGTTCTAACCATTCTCAATTCTGTGCAATGGTAATAAAATAATGATAAGATGACTTGTCGATTTCAAGAGAGAGAAGTTTTCCATTGTGATGTAAGTCGTATAATTCTAATTTATAGCACTGTAATAACTGTGGAATTAAGGTTGGGGAATAATTTTATACTCAATAAATATTTCTGGTGATTACTATTAGCTACATATGTAATATTAATGTTGCGTTTCCAGATTGGTATCAGTGGACTCAGCTTTAGTTGTTTATTAGTTAACTGGTTAAATAGAAATAATATTGTGATTAGATACATAATTTAGGTTGTTTGTTGATTTCATAATTACTGTATATACTTTGGTCCCTCTATGAACTTTTTTTTTTGTGTAATGTATAATAAATTTGGTGTGGTTTGGATGAATACTGTTTTGCATTTGCCTCAGCTGGGTATAACCTGTTATAGCTTGAAGCTGTTTTTTTTATGAGTTTGATCGATAATGAGATATAGCTTTATGGTAAGTGATTATATGTGAAATCAATTGATTAGATAGATTATGTAGAACTATTACTTTTGGATAACTAGATTAGTGAACTATTGGATGGAAAGTTTCCTAGTGACTCAAATACGAATTTTAACTCAGTGAAAAACAACGATAATTGAGGTTATTAGTATTATGTATGGACAATTTTAAGGATTATTCATTTAGTAAATGATTTTGATAAAAATGATTGTTTGTGATACACAGATAGTGAAAATAGTGTTTTCTTCTCACCAATCCAATTAAACAGACTCGATACTCGATTTAATGCTAAAAGGTTCGACGTTTTTACCCGTAAGATTTCTAAGATATGCTAC
Source organism: Trachelipus rathkii (assembly GCA_015478945.1). Lineage (NCBI taxonomy): Eukaryota > Metazoa > Arthropoda > Malacostraca > Isopoda > Trachelipodidae > Trachelipus > Trachelipus rathkii. The sequence goes on from JABUQX010051294.1 coordinate 20,800, forward strand.
TGTTTTGACCTGAAGAACTAACTATGGATTGCGTAAGTGAAATACAGGAATATTATATCAACTCTTTTCAAAAATGTCGACCTGTGGTAGTTGAGTTCTCGTTTTTGTTATTTAAAAAAGAACGGTATAAATACGTAGTTTTGTATCGATTTATAGGGCTCTCATAATTCCTATTTTAAGTTATACTTAGATTCTTAAGTGGTGATCAGCTTTCCTCTTTTTACTGGTTATGTAGCTTGATTTAATTATATATAATTTCCTTAATATACATATAATGTTTACTTTTTTCTCTCTTTGCTTGTAATGTACTAATGAGGTTATCGTTTATTTAATGTGGTCTCCAGTGACTGAGTGAATCTCGATTCCCTAATCAGCTTTTTCTCATCTTTGCAACTCATAGACATTTGTGAGTTTGTGAGTTATCTCCCTTTTTTGGTTTATGCATACTCACCTAGCATACATTCCTGTGTATTGAGTTTTAAATTTATATTGTTTGAGTACATGGTAGACAAACACAAATAAAACTAGGTTGATTAGAATTATTTATTGGTGTTTTGGTACGGAAGTTTTGTAAAGATTCACTCTTTAAAAAATACTTATTATACTGTTTTGTTTTTAACTTAATTATTTCTACGATGAGTACAAACTCCTTAAAGTTTATGAATGCTGATAAAGTTGTTAGTATTTTCTAGTTAGAACAATATTTAAATTTTTTAGTGGGCTCTCACTTTTTTTTAAGTGCTGAAGGACTTATTTATCCGTCTAGATAAGTATTATAGTATGTATTGCTGCTTCCTTGTACAGAGATTTTTAGATTAATCCTATAATACAGGGCTCACTATAAAATTGGACTAATTCCTGCAAATGTTCATTTACTTTACTATCTCGTTATAGGACACAACTGAGTAATGCTTCTCAACTCTGATGATAGTTCCTATTATCTCACGTATTTAACATCGGTGGAAAAGCATTAAAATATAGTGTGTATTTTATATATACAAGGTGAAATGTTCCTTAATTATAGTTTTCGACTAGTTATAATAGTAAAATGGTAATGAGTGTGTTAATGTTCTACTCAAATTTTTATATCTCTTTCTACCGGTATTTATACTCGATAAGTGGATAAAAACCTTTTTTTGAGATATTTGATATGTTGGAGTCGTTATTCTGAGGTTTCAGTGTGCGGTTGCGCTTGTTCCTCTTATATACAGCTAACATAGACGGTGATATAATGACTTAAATAAAGTAATAGCGTATGCGTCAATGAACTTTGGAGGTGCGCAACTCAACTATAGTACATTGGAGAAGGAGTTGGCGGCATTAAGATGGGGGGTGAAAACCTTCAGAGTATTTTTGAGATGTAGGAAGTTTCTGATATGGTCGGATCACCAACCACTCACTTATTTACATAACATGGCAGGAGTTAATTCGAGAATAGCGAGGACTTTGGCTGATTTGGCGGAGTATGATTTTGAGATCCGTTATATACCTGGGAAGTTTAATTACATAAGTGATTTTTTGTCGAGGTGTGGAGTAGGAGAAATAGAGGAAGCAGTAGCACCAGAACTAGAACAAGATGCAATACCTGTAGGATTTGCTGTAAAAGATATTCCTGGAGGAGGGAATTCTCTATTTCAGGCAATAGCCTTATATTTATTTGGAAATGTAGATACGCATAAATTGATCAGAGAAAGAGCTGTAACTAGAGTACAGAATAATCTTACTGAATATGGTTTAACGGATAACAAACAGCAAAGACAACAAATACGAAGAATGAATAATTTAGGTACCATGGTAACTGCTGAAATTATAGAAGCTTGCGCCAGAGAAAATAGTATAGGGATATGGGTATATCATGGTAAAGATTTAAAAATTCAATATAACCATGAAAAAGATCAAGAATTACCGGTTTGTCACTTACAGTGTATAGACGGCATTCATTTTAATTTGTTGATGCCCGAGAGGCAAGAAATTCAGAATATGGACGTTTTTGAAAGATCTGATGTGGTTTATGATTTGATAGACGTAAGCATAGAAACATCCACAACCAATGAAATTGTGTTGTTCGAACTTCTAGAGGGAAGTGAAGAAGAGGTAGAGGAGCGGGCAGGAGACCAAGATGAAGTAGAAAGTATATCAGAGGAAACGCAGAGTGGGAGTGAGGAGGACGAACAGGGCAACTCAGAGGAAGGTGAAAACAATCTGACTGGAATAGAACTACCAACTTTGAAAGAAAGGATTAGTTATTGTTACGACGAAGAGAGATTAACTGAACAAATAAAACAAAGACAGAAGGATGATCGACAATTGGGAAGATTGTTGGAAGTTTTGAATTGTGGACAGACAGAAGCCGAAAAGGTAACACAAATAAAGCAAGAATATATGCTTTGACCTTTTGGTAAGTTTCTAACGGAGATAACGTGTAAAGAAGAGTGTTTAATGAAACTAACAGAAGGAAGACTAGTTCCAGTGATTTCATACCACGACTTGATTGATTTGAGTGTGGATGTTGATTATATTGATTGATTGAATATTTTTCGATAATTATTTATATTATTTTAAGTTATTTTTTTATCTTTATTATTTATGCAGCATTATTTTACCATAATTATCATTATTATTAGAGTTATTATTATTGATTATTATGTATTTAATTATTATTGCTTTTATAAGATGGTTTTTATTTAATTTCCAATTTTCTCACATAGTGTGTATCTGATCTTTTAACTATGAATTGTAATTTTCCTTAAAATATATCTTTTTTAAAACAATTGTACATTATAATAATAATAGTATATTTTATTTTATATTTCCGTTACGTTCTTTTTCGTAGGGTATAAAGCGTCTCAATCTTCATAAATTATAAATTCTTTTATCTTTAGATTATTTTAAATAAATATATAGTAATTAATCAAATTATATTTTATTCTAACATATAATACAATGAAATTTTATTTTTTTAGATTTCTTTCTCATTTTTTTTTATTTATAATTCCTCCTACATTTTGTGAATTTTGTTCTTTTGATAATCATAAATGTTAAATATTTATTTAGAGTTTATTAAGTACAGCATTTTCTAATCAATTTTTAATTTTAACCATTTTGCCGGTTTTAAATTGTTCAACATAATTTGTTCTTTTTTACTGTTTGGTAATGCTGATTCTTTATATTGCGCCTTTCCTATTGCACAATCTATTCGTCTTTTTTAATCCAATATATTTCTACTACATTTCCTTACTCATTTCATTTAAAGTGATTTGTACAGCAAGCTGATTTTTGTGGTTGATTCGTGGTGTTGCAGGAGAGCAGTGCGGTGCTTTTTCTGAAATTTATAATATTGACAGCTGGCGTTGTTTTTATGTTATTTTATAGTTGACTTTAATTTTTGAGAGGTCTTTTAGTGTTGAGGTGAGAGTTCAAAATATTACGAAAACACTTCAAAGTGTGGTAAATTGGAGAAATCTATCGAAGTCGAGAAACTATTAATGACATTGTACAAAAAGATCAATTTTTTAAAGACTATTACAGTTAACAATTATGATCATATATTTATATAACTTTTAAAAGCATTTTCTGTTATTCGTTTCTAGTAAAGACCGACAATTATGATAACCTCACCAAAAATGATAAGACAGCAATTTCTAGCCTCAAAATAATATGACATAGTTATACAAACGCGCCAGTAAAGGTGGTGAGTAGTTATCAATGAACAAATTGATTATCGAAAAAGCAAACTTTCCAAAACTCGCTTAATGAGTACAACCAATTAAAATAACTTCTGATAAAATTAACAAATTGCTAAAATAATAACATTAACAAAATCTTGTATGAAATAAAAAACAAAAAGAATTTCTTGACAAAAAAATATCATGGATTTTATAATTAGGACATATATATGGATTTTGAGGTGTTCTTTAGTTTTGAGGTGAGAGTTCAAAGATATTCGAAGGCACTGTCTCTTCTTTATTGAAAAGTCTTAGCATTAAGTTTTTGAAGAGAATTATCGAATTTTTCCTGATCTATTTTTACTTTCTTTATTATATAATTTTGTAATGGTTTATTAATTAAATTTTCAGACTGAATATGGTGGATGATCACAGTTAATTAAATTTATTACTTAATGCGGCCAAATTTCTTCAATCAAAGTTTTCCAATTGAACAGAGATATTCTGTCAACTAAAGTTTTTACGGATAGATTTCTTTGGTAAAGTAAGTTGGTGAATAGGATCCATAGTTCAATTACAGACCATTATCAGTGGGATTTGACATGATGCCATGTAGATATTGAGGCCGTCAGAATTTAATATTGATTTTGATGTTAAAAACCAGATAGCATTATTTAACCTAAGTTTCGTATAGTAATTTTTATGTGAACAACTCTTGAATTCTATTGATTACTATGTACTGATGTATATGATCTATGTTCCTAAAGATAGTGAGGGTGTCGTCGCCATTCTTATGTAAAATACGGGGTTTAAAGTTTGTTTGTTTCACGAAGGATTTTGTTTATTTCCTCACTCAGATTGGAGACTATATAGAAAGTCCTGCAATATGTAGGTCCAAAGTGGTGAGTCCATCGACACTCCATCAAGTTTGTAGACTATATGTTTTCTCTTATAAATTTAAACGGCTGTTTTGGTAACAACAAATTATAAAAGGTTCCTCATATGTTGTTGTTGCTGTATTAATTCTGGTGGGGTTAGGTTTAATTTGAGTGATATTACTTCGTTAATTAATTATGTCAAATCGTTTCAAGAACCCGTGAGGTACATTTAGTTGAACAAGAGACTCTACACTCATGAGAGGAGAATATTTAGTGTCTTCAAGTTTTAAGTTTGATAAGTTACATAATGTTTCATTGTTTGATTTAACTATGAAAAGAGTTAATTAAGATATGTCGATAATGTTGCTCAGATATTTGGGCAATTTCGTGTGTAACCGTTCCGGCACATAGATATTACCAGGATCTGCAAAAGGCTGGATTTTCCTGAGTTTTTAGTCGTATTCATTTAGTCAATCCATATATATGCTCAACCACAGATTTTGTAAGTTAAAATTTCAAACCTGATTTGTTTTTTTATTTTCAGTACTGATTAATAATAAGTATTTAATCAATAAGGAACGAATTTTGAAAAGAAAACTTAATTAATACTCTATTTCGTATATATTAAGCGTAGTTAATGAACTCTTGCAATATATTTGAATTTTTTTCATTTAACTACTGCCACACCATTTCATCTGGGCGTTTGAATAACTATGTCATGCTATTTATGTTTTGAGGCTAACGAAATTGCTGTCTTATCATCTTTGTGAGAGTTATTTATATTATTGTGAAGGTCTTTAAGAAACGCAAAAAGAAAATGTTCTCTTACAGTTTGACTTTAAGATGATCAACGCTAATTGTTAACTGTACTAGTACTTAAATAAATGACTCCTTTTTGTAAAGCAATGTCATTGAATAAGTTTCTTCGTCTTCGATAGCATTTCTCCAATTATTTATTTGCAATTTGTTTTCTTAACTAATCTTTGAAATCTTACTCCACTTACCTGAGAAACTAAAAGACACCCAATACAATACAAAAAATTTATAAAAGTCAGACTCATACCATACAATCATAACAATCATGTTCATCCTTTCAGCTATTTTAGCACAGAGATGCATTTGACCGACAAACCATTTCAATATCGTTTATGTTGATACCAAATTTAACTGACCTGAGAATCCAGAACTGTAACGTCGACATATAATTGGTTCCAGACGTAAATAGATTGTCGACAAGGGCATATCAAGCAATCACAGCTACAGACACCAACGAAAAAAATCTTATGAACATTTCAACACGGATGACACATGGTCAACCCAAACTATTAAGGCAAATATTTTCTAAAACGCATTCACATAGTATATAAAAATACTTTCGGATTGAATAGTGAAGTCCACGAAACTGTAAAAATTAGAACGTTTGTTATTGTGCCTTCTACAGTCATAAACACGCAGACCAGACAATTAACAATAAAATTTATGTATTAATCTGTTAGGTGACTAATATCATTTGGATATTAATTATTATATATTTATATTTAAGACCTCAATTCGCTCACAGAGATTTATATCCTCTGAAGAATTGTTCAAATTTAGAGACGAAACGCTGTCAGGAAATCTAAATAAATATCTTCTTCTTCTTCTCAGGTAAATTGTTTTCAAAGATTAATTTTCGAAGAAAATTAAATTTATCCTTACAGCAATAACTATTTAGAAACTTGGAAATAAATCAAAACTTTTATAAAATTATCAAAGGCTGATGATTGAATTCCTATTTATTTATTATTATTATTATTTATTATTATTATATTAATTATTATTATTATTATTATATATAATTATTATATGATTCATTATTATTAATTTATTTGCAAAATAGGAGTGATTATAATTTTTTTAAAATAAATTTTAGTCTTAACCTATAGCTGTTAAAACAGGTTTAATAATATTTTATATATTACTATATATATATATATATATAATAATTGATATAATTTATTATTAATATATATTATATATATATATATATATTATATTATATATCATTAATATACTATATAATATATATATAATATATATATATATATATCAAGGTAACTGATTGACGGGGAATGAAAGGTAATTGAAAAAAGGATTTTTCGACCAGCAGCAACTTAATATTTTTTTGACGTTCTACAAGACATCCGATCCCACACCATAGAGCTAGTATCTCTCAGTTGGGACGTCCATTACCTCGATCGCTGACGAGGTTTGAGTTCGCCTACACACACACACCCCTTGACACATAGGACGTATACCCCTCAAAATAGGGTCCAGTGTCTATACCACCATCAAAATTAAAAATAATTAGAGAAATAAATAAAATATAGGTGTAATAACACATATTAATATATGTTTATACCCTGTTTATACCCTACGCCCTCCTTGGGAGGGGGTATAAGTCCGTACGTGGGTACCAAGCTACGCCATCCTCTTAAAGCAAAAATAAGTAAATAAATATGAGAATAGATAAGATAAGGATAATTAGTAATTGTATTACGCGCCTGAAAAGAAATCGAATCCACCTGCAGGTCCGGAGCCAGAGCCGGTGCGGGAGGTGGTGCAGGGGTCGACTTGTTTAGGCATTGTATGAGGTATGATATATCAAACCAGGGGTAATGAAGAGTTGCGGATTCAAATATGATGTCAGTCCCCAAAGGAGGATCCGGAGGTCTACCGAAGCGAAAATGGGAAAAAAATTAGAAATAAAATAACAAATATTGCTTAATATATATATATATATATATATATATAGATAAGAAGATATATATATATATATATATATATATATATATATATATATATATATATATATATATATATATATATATATAGAGAGAGAGAGAGAGAGAGAGAGAGAGAGAGAGAGAGAGAGAGAGAGAGAGAGAGAGAATTATTAAAAAAAAAGCACTTTCAATTGTATTAGTATTAACGTTTAAATTATTTTTTAATATACTTGTATATAAAAAAAAAAATCTAAAATTACAAATTTATCAAATAATAAAATGACTTTTTTTGAATTTAGTGTAACTTAAAATTATTTTTATATAAAATTTAATATAGCATTGGCAGCGAAATGACTCTGTAATATATGCATAAGCGTGACTCTTCTAAAATCGGCAATAAATGGACAAATTTTCGAATAATAAACTCAAGTTTTATTACTTTCCCTCGAATCCTCCATAAAATAGTCATACTAAAATTTATATGTATGTAGATAGACACATAAATATATAGCTAATGAAAAACATGCATAAACATGAAAAGTGTGTAAAGGCCTAGATGCGTGGTTAGATTTCAGAGTTTAGAAAAAATACATAGAGTAGTGAGTGAGTGACGTCATATTAAAATATCTAAACGTGTTGAAAAGCAGGGCGGCGGAGTCGTGGAGCCGCAAGGTTTTGGTTGGAGCCGGAGCCGGAGCCGGAGCCGGAGCCGATTTTTTTTTTTAAGGGAGGAATCGGAGTAGCCGATTTTTTTTTTTAAGGGTGGAATCGGAGCAGAAAATATGCTGCTCCAAACTTGGAATTAACTATATTTATTTCACATGTAATTACACAACATAACACAAATTTTGCTGAAATATATTATATCTATTTCTAATGAATTTTGTTGCGCTGAATCCATAAATCATATTAGTTTTTGTCTATCGCCTCCAGGTTTGCCGCTATTTATATGAAAAAAAAATAATGGAATTATGAATCTGAAAAAAAAAAATTGCATTTCATAAAGGAGAAACCGCGCTATCTTTTATATTATTTTTCCTATAAATATGAAATTTACAGAGAATGTATAATTGGACAAAATACACATTTATTTAAATCACCGGTTTGTAACCGTTTGCCGCTGTTTACTGATTTTTTTTAATGCTTTCAAGAAGAATAACTGCAAAATTGAAGATTATCATTAAAAACCTATATATTTGCACTCAGCGTCAAATATACAATATATAAGAAACAAGTATCGGATCATAGGCAACAGAAAAAAAAATTTGCTGGCTTGTATTGTCACTTTTATTACGTACATGTAATAATTATTATATATTATATATATAATAATATATATATATATTTTATATATTATATATTAGTATATTATATAAATATATATATATACTTTAATAAGTATATAAAAATAAGGTAATAATAGTATATTATATATAGTATATATAAGTATAAATTATATATAGATATAAATAATAATATAGTATATTAGAGTAGGTCCTATTCTTGATTTTTAATTACGACTCCGTCATTTTAATTTTTTTGTTTTTTTTAATATATTGGCTACTTATACTGAATACCAACAATGAATATCAGTGGTAACGAACATGATTCAAAAGTTTCGAAGTAAATTTTTTAAATGGAATTTTTTAAAAGTCACATTAAAAATATGTTCAACCTATAATATATTTTGGGCTCCAAATTAAAATATCGTCGGAAAAGAATCGTAACCCTGATAACACTTACAGAATAAACCAATTACATAGTTGTGCATATCAGCGTCTTAGCAAGGCTTAGTCTATAAAAATGTATAAAAAAAAAAAAAAAAAAAAAAGAAATAGGCATACATATAGTTTTTTTTCCATTATATTAAAATATGCCTTCGAAATATAGTACGACACTTAGAGACAAAACCTAAGTAAATTACATGATTTGGAATGCTGAGCGTAATATAAAAAGCTTATTGATAGAAAAATGTAATACAAAAATTAATAAATAAATAAAAAACTTGCAAAAACCAAAAAACAAAACAATAAATTACCTGTGCTGGAGCCGACGGGGACAGAGGGGGGGACGTTTTTCCATACCGCCGTAGGGGAGGGGCGGAGGAACCCCGACGACACCACTATAACCCAAATACCAAAGAGTCACGGGGGTGTTCCGGAGAACCCTCCCGCGGAGGGGGGTGAAAAATAGTTACTACCACTGTAGTTCCCCCAGGAAGGCCTGAGAGACCTTCAAAGTAAAATCCTGCCATCTTTGCGGTTTCAACCCCTTGGTAATTCCTTTAGTTTAATAATTAAAAAAAAAAAAAAAATAAAAAAAACTTAACTGACGGAGTTGTAAACGTAAAAGGTCCTATATAATATTTAAAATCAAATGTCCTTTACATTAAAATTGATTGTTAAATATCAGTAAGAGAATTTATATTAAAAAAAAAATAAAAAAAAACTCGAAACTGGTATTAGACTCTCCTCAGGAGTTTAAAATCATTACAAGAGGTCTCTATGATATATAGTAATATATATTATGAGTGATATAGGGTTGGTTATTAATAGTATATATATAATAATATATATATATATATATATTATGTATAATATATTTTATTTTAGTTACTATATATATACTATATATATCAAAAAAATTCTTTATATTATTTTATATACTAAATACATACTCAATGATCGAACTTATTATATATAATAAATAAATGAAGGGTTTATATACACATTATATTTATTTCACGGGAATGTAGGTATTTTATAATCTCACCTTTAACTTATTCAAATTATTTCTGTTTTAAGTACTATAAAACGGGAGTAGCCTATATATATATATGAAATAAAGTATAAGGCTAGTGAGATGAGTAAACAAAAATATTCTTTAATATAATTTACTCTGGATATCACATATCACAAATACGATATTTATTAAAAAATTATGTATGTGCGAAAATCTAGCAGTGACACATACGCACGAAAATGAGATAACGCTTTTTGATAATGCCCCACACAGCTCTGTAATGTGTCGAGCTATCTACATCAAATCGTGACGTTCCACAAGAATATAGCATACACGCTGAGGCAGAAAGATAAAATTATTTTAGTTAATTTTTAGGTTATGTTCAGGTTTATTGAATTTTTATTAATTTATATTATATTTTTCATTTATGTCATTTTTCTTTATTCATTTTTTTTTTAATGTCATATATGATATGAACTATATAGTTATTGATGATTATTAATTATTATATTATTATATATTATTATTATTGGATTATTATTTGTATTATTTGTTTAATGGGAAATTATTGTAATAAATAATTACTTTTAATTATAATAATTTATGTAATATATCTAATTATAAAAAACATATCTATAGACTCATTTCTCGACATTAAATCTCATTTGTACTATTAGAATATAGTATATTTATATATTATTACAGTATATATATTATATTAATATACTATATATATATATATATATATAAATAGTATCCTAATGATCTTAATTAGTCCAAACTTTTTTTATTGGAAAATGTTTTGCTTACTTACATATATACTAAAATATGTAGCATTTGTGGAAGTAAATGTACTACCTTACTTAAACTTGTATTCCCTTAAACTGCAAAAAAAAAGAAATTGTCCTATATTTCAATATTTATTTTTAAATTCCTTCCACTATATTTTTATTATAATTCATGAATATTGAAATTATCAGATAGACTTACATATTTATTTTCCTAATTTTGTTTTATATTATCTATAATAATAGCCTAACCTTTTTATATCATTAACAAACACCACCGTATATCCCTTACATATATAATTTCCAGTTATCAGTTTTACCCAGTGTGAGTTGTCCGCTTTCCTCCATTTCATTTTTTTCTGATACCCATCAAATTTTACAAAAAAAAATTACAAAAAAAAAAAAAAAAAAAGTGAAATAATTTTATTTGTCATATTTCTATATACATATTTACATGAAAACATTGAGGAAGGTTTATATCTCTCCTTTTAAATACAGTTTCTATCAGGTAATGTTGATATTTCATACTTTCGGTGACCTTAAATTTTCGAAATTTTTGTCCATCTTCACAGTTTTAATCGAATATATATTATTATATATTATATATATATATATAGACAATCATCAAAATCGTAGAAAAAAATATAATATATATATAAAACATATAATATATATATATAGATATTATAATATATATATATATATAGATTTAAATATATAAGATACAATACTTTTTTAACCTTCTTGTATTTAACATTCTAAATATATAGGTATATAATTATATATATATTATATATGGAGTATATATTTGACCAGAATAATTCACAGAATGGTTTAATAATCACAATAAAAAAAGTACACCAATATAGGTTTAAATAACCATATAAAAAAACCATGCATAAAAATATATTTGTAAAATATATATTTATTATAATATAATTTTCTTAGATGAATATTAATATAAATTTCTCAATATTTTCAACTCGTAAGTAGTAGCTGAAGGCAATAAATAAATTTTCTGCGAATTTATTATATTGTTTGTTGAGAGATGATTATAATTTAATTATATAAGTATATATTAAAGTATATATTAATATCTAATTATATTATATATATATTATTATTATAATATATTATAATATATTATATATATATATATATATATATAGTATATATATATATATATATATATATAGTATATACATATATATATATTTGTTAAATTGACCATGTCCAGCAAATTGCCTAATTATATCCTCCTCTTGGGAATTCATTTTCTATGCCACATTGATGCCACATTTCAAAGTTTATAATAAAACTCATATGTTTGTTAGTGTGGTGAGGATATTTTTTGTGAAGAAATTGGCCAATCCGTTAAGCGAAGCGGAATTTCCTTTGTGCGTCAATTATCATCTGTCATTCCTTAAAGAGTTTCAATATAGATGACATTGTCGTACATAAGTTCGCAATTGGGCCATATATATTATATTTTTGGGTGCGTTGCAAATATAATTAATTTTTTTTTGGTAAAATAAATAAACGTATAAAAAACCTTTTTTTTCAGATAGAGTTTATATATTTAATATAACCTCTTATATTTTTTAACTTTTATGAGTTTTAAAATTTTGATAAAACTCAAAAAAACTTAAATAATAATTTTATACCAAGTAATTACAGTTATGCAAGAAAATTGAAATTTTAAGAATCTAAAACGAAATTTTACTAGGGATTTTAAAATATGAGTTTAGCCACATGTGTATAACATTTCCAGTAGTGATTTTTTGCCTTATTATATGTAATGAAACCATAAAAAAATACAACTACCCCCATCATTTTACCATAATACCCAATAAAAACATTAAAAAAAAAACATTGTGTTTATGTATTATTTTCAAAAAATTATAAACGAATGGTTTTTGTTTTTTTAACCTTAAAAAAACGAGTGAGCTTTGGTTTAAATTACAAACAACACAATCATATAAATACATAATAATAAAATATAATTTATACATAAAAGAGGAAGGACCTTCTAACGATTTGTCCTAAAGGATATATACTAAATCGCTAAAAATAGTTTACACATACATATAAACACTACAAAATATAGTAATGGAGATTTTTTTTCTTTGCGTTTATAGCTACAAACTAACGCTAATTTTAATATTAATAATCATAATGCTCTACTACTATATATAACTATATACACATAACCTAAATAGATATATGTAATTTTATATTAGTATTTTTGCTATGAACCCTATTCAATATAAGAAAAAAAATACTAAGAATATTATGACAAGTAAGAAACATTTTGCATATAGATATGATGTGGCTAATTCTCTCCCCTAGGATGAGCTTTTGCGTCACTTAACTCAGACGTACTTGAGTACTACCCCTCGCCTGTCGAACTAAAGATAGTGGGCTCTTGCCCTGTTCGACGCATAGATATATTATGAATATAAATAAGTTTATACTACTCAGTGATCATTCCATTTCGGAGGCGTGTTATAGTATACACGTATTTAAAGTTTAAACTGTTTATGTCTACTAAGTATTTATATATAACGTTAGTTAGCTATACTAACTGAATGACATACGATGGGAGGTGGATAATATCATATAGTTGCTAAAATTTTTATCATTTTATCCTAATACCAGTATATATATATATACACTCTCGTAGATACATATAAATATAGATATGTTCTATAGTGAGTGACGATAAATGAAATTTTTTTTCCTAATTTTTTTTTTTTATGTTCAGGGGTTTAATAAGGTTAGGTGTTAGGAGTATCTAGTTGGCTAATGACTTCGGTGTCAAGTTAGCGGTCAGGTCAGTTTAGGTCATCAAGTGATCCAAGAAAAAAAAAGGTTTAGTTGCCCATACATTATCATTTTTCTTAAAAGATTGAAAGGAGAATATTGGGGGAATGTAATGGCGGATGTCGTAAAATTTGGGGGAAGGGGCAGATTTAAGGGTGAAAGACCTTCGAGCGCGCCCATTCCCGTCAAATTATATGACTTATTCCTCACTGCAGTTCAGTAAAGTAGTTCGAAGCATGATATAAAAAAAATTTAAAATACTTTAAAAGTTTTTTAGCTTCAACCTCTAAAAATTTTTATTTTTTTTCGGCTTTTTTTTTCATATACATTAACATTTAGTCTAATTTACCCTCCTGGCGGTTAGTCGTTAGTAATGGACTTTAAACTATGAACAAAGTATTCAACCTCAAATAATGTTTACGCTTTTATTTGTAAGGATTAAGGCGTGAAAGATACTTGACATCTAGCCCATTCCGCCTGCCAAATTTTATGATTCGTATTGCATCCTACAGGCATGTCAGAAGTTAGACTCGGCCAGATGTTTCCAAATGAAAAAAGATTTAAATACTTTAACCACTGTGAACCGTTTCTAGCTGCACTGCTTAGATCTATTTATTTTAATTTGTTGCTTATCTTTTGATATGCACTAACTTTAGCTAAGTTTACCCGTATTCATGCATGAAGCCGTTAGATATTTTTTAACCTATTTCGCAAAGTTAAGTGATATATACTAATAGTTATACTAATATATACTATATATAGTGTTATATTATAGGTAATATTTATTAATATTAATATATATATATATATTATATATATATATATTAGTATATGTATGGTTATATATATAATATAGATAATATATATATATAAATTATATAGATAGTATGATATATATATATATGTTAAGTATAATATATATTTCTATAATAATATCAATAATATTTATATTAAGGATCAGTTAGCCACCATGAGGTGAATTGATGGGGTTAGGCCCCCACACCACCTAAACTATTTTAAAAGGTAACTAATTTAATTTTACTTGATATATGTATTAATTTTAATTTATTTAAATAGAATATAAGTTAAAAATATTAAATAAATATCATTCTTTTATATGAGGATATATTATTGATTAGAAAATGAGGATTTATAAGCTTATAATTTAGCAGTATGGTTCAGTGGGTTTAATTTAGATGTGTCTTGAGCATGCTTAAGTTGTGTTTGGGATAGAATTTTTTTTTGAAAAGAACACAATTTAATTCTTTTAATTAAAAGAATATCTAGGTTATTATGATATATATATTATAATAATTATTACCTGTATTTTTTTCAGCTTAACGTCGGACAACTACACTCAAGCTATGAGATAGGCTACTTAGCAGAACCAGACTTTCAAGCTTGATTTCTTTTGAAGTGAATGCTTCTTTCTCGGGAGAAGTACTTACGAATGTTCAGAAAATATAACCGAGCTGGTCCCGTCTGGCATGGAGGCACATATTCCATTTTCCATCCATTCAAATAAAAATCACTAACCTTGAATTAACTCGGACTGTTTTCGTGCTATTCGTCACAGGAGCTCTGCTTTAAGAATTACCAGTTCCCTCAAAAACTCCACAAGCTCTTACTACTTTTGCACAATTCTCATGTATTTGGGAACCACACAAAATCTCTGCCAGATTTATATATTACAAATACTTTATTTTAATATTAGTATTAATATATTTATATTTCAACAACTTTTAATATACGTTGATTTTAAAGATCTACAGGACCATTGAAATTTTAATCTAACACAATATAAAGTTCATCGTCCAAGCAACAATCGGATGACAACCTTAAGCTAACCTGACGCCAGTCAGATTGCAATCTGAAGCAAACCTGATGATAATCCATCTGTGACATTTCTTTAATATTTTTTTTTAGCATTTTGAATCTACATTTTATCTAATTTTTCACCCCTAGTACCCTTTCTTCATTACTTAAAAAAAACCCTTTCGCTCCTATCGGGTAAATTCTAATGACCACAGACCTATAGTCTGCTTTAATTTTAATACTTCTCTCTCCAACACTCCATCCTGCACCTAAGTACTCGTTTTTTCTGGCCACTTATGAATCGCCGATTGGGGTCACCTTGCGTTGCTTCTTATTACATCTAACTAAAGATTTGAGAATGATCTAGCTTTGTCTCTGGTATTGATAGGTGGGAGCTGTAATCGTATATGGGATGAGCAGTTCCTCTCCCTTCATCTCAAAATCTTTCTCATCCTCATAATCCATAAGGTTCGGATATCGTGCTCTGTTCTTCATGGCATTTCAAGTATCTAGAGATACAGTGGCGTATCGGGATGTGAGGAATTTAAATTCTCTGGATTCTCCTATACACTTTTGCTAATGTTTCATTCTCTAGCCTAGAATACGTATGGAATAAGGGAATACTGGCTTCCGACGAGCAAAGCCGCGCTTTCGATCAAAAGACGAAGAGTGCGCTACACCTCCTTGGTTTCTCCTACTTGACAAATCTTTCTGGCCCAGCTCATTTGCCTATTACGGAATATCATTCTCTAACGACTTCTTGCTCATTCTGATCTTCGCTCTCCTACTTATTCGCCTTCTGTTATTTCTTATATAAAATACTATCTTCCAACTGAAAAGGCCAATCTCTTCGGCGCTCTATTTTCTCCTCTAAGCTCAACCCTGCGAGCTTTACAAGTGAAATTCATGGCATCCCGTCCTCCTCCTGCCTCCCTTCTACCTCGTACAGGTGTCCATTCTTAAGCTCGCTTCCTTGCCTGTGATTACATTCGATGCATGGGCTCCTGAAACTCCCTGGAAATCTACGAACGTTTAGGAAGGCGGGTGGCCCCGGATGGCATTCCACCTACACGCCTTTGAGTTTTGAGCGCGACTGTGTGGGACATTCATGATCCGAGTGATAAATCAAAATTTAAAACTAGCAACACATACAGATAATCAAATAAACACTATAAAAATTAACAATATAGTCATATAATATACTAACAAACAATACTATTCCTCAGTGTTGGAAGCACGCTCATGTCAACTCATTCACGAAAACTAAAAACCGAATATCACTGATCTTCTAAAATCGGCCTATACATAGCCTCGGTTACGTAAATGTGAGAATCTTCTAAAGCTATCTTTGAATACTTTCTGTGAATACTACATTAGAGTAATACTCATTTTCTTTAGCACATATATAGGTACGAGAAAATTTTGTATTCTATTCACAATTATATTTTCACAGGATCGAACACAGTTATTGGGTTGCTTATAAGTCGCGTCGAGTCTACACTAGTGCGATATACTTTCCTATCTTAACTGATGTTATAATTGGTTTTTCACGTCGCCTATTGAAAAGGAACTACCGGGGAAGACTTGCGTGGTGGCGCTTCGACATATCCAAAGCATTTGACGGGCCCTGTTTGTGGAGGGATCGTCGTCACTTAGAGACTGCTAATTTTACCAGTATGAGCATATATTTGCTAGTATATACACTAAAATAATACCTCTTCTTACTTTTAATAATAGCTTCTAATTTATTTTTTATGTTTTCTTTCTATTATTTTTAGTAAAGATATATACTCGCCGTTAGTTGGATACTTTATCTATGTCTTCTTTGGCGACAGTCAATGGTGGTGTTCCTTTAAGATTTTGTCTTATTTTCTCCTACTTTATTGGGCACCCCGTACTGGCAGTGTAAATTAATATCGTTTAATTTCAACCTTGCTCACCACTCTCTTAAACTCCTCGTGTGGGCGATCTATATGCGCGATTACTGAGACTCCATATTCATACTGTTCAACTCCATTGTCAAATCTCGCTACCTTTTCTTTGTGAGCTTCTAGGAAGTTGTCCCTTCGATACACGTCTTAATCTTTCCGACTCTCTATTTTTGGCTGATTTCATAGGATGCTGAATGGCTCGGGGTGGGGTGGTCGTGTTCTCGAGAGGTTCGGTGTACCTCTCTCCAAGGGTTCTCTCCTGGAAAACTCAACGTCTACAAATCTTCCTTTCTAAAACACCTTTAACTTTCCTATCCTCTTTCGACGGTTCTCTCGTCTCTCGTGTTATTGTCAATATAAACATCCTTGGAAAGCCTTCACGGGATACACCCACATAAATATTGTCTCTTCTCGAGCACGATGACGCGGTCCCTCACCGAGATCGCACACACTGTATGATAAGGGTGCGGCCTTCGACACGATAAACCCTAGGGCAAGAATCTGATTTAGTACACTTAGATCAGAGAGGACTGTTCTATTTTTTTTTTATATCGGCGGTCGGATACCATATACTTCCACTGCTCAGTTGTACCAGCTATACAAGGGCCTCATCCGCCCTTGTATGGAGTACTACTCTCATATCTTGGGGTACAGGGCTCTGGTTTTCACGCCTTCCTGAACCATTTCATTATTAGATTAGGTAGTTCCCGAGATACAAGAGGCCACAGATAGGCTTATAAACTGTTCCGTACTTTCCAGTTCCCTGACCTCATACTAATTCTTTGCGGAAGTCGCGATATGTTTTTGAGTATTATTATTGTTACATTTTTCGTTATTTATCTGAAATATTTTGTTACTATATGGTACCTCAAAAATTGTATTCCTCTTCTCGGGCTGTAGCTATTGTAGTTTTTGAGGATATAATTTTTTTATTTGTTTTTTTTTTTTTTTTTTTTTTTCTTTTTTTTTTTTTTTGTTTTTTTTTTTACATTTCCATGGCAAACTTTGGACCAGCATTTCCAGCAATGTATTCCGTTTACTGTAGCATTAATAGTTTTGCTACAGATACGATATGACGGATAATGCGACAGTGCTGTTGGCCTTATATATTATATATATGTATATATGCAGCGTGACGATGAGTGTACTTGATCGAGGGAGCGCTTATCACTTGCTCGAGTACCTATACCACTTATACGTGGGCCTGCATGTAGTAGGACTAGTTACTGTGCCCTGCACGATGAGTTTTGTGATTGATGTAACGTTCTTAAAGCTAGTTCGGCTGCGGTCCAATCACCCAAAAGTCCTGCCACATCATGTTTCTGTGGAATTCTCTTCACTCTTCTGTGTGTTTTTTGCTGAATTTAATCTCCCCAACACATTAAATCCTAAGCGTATGGTGCTTCATCATAGCGTAAATTTATATTATTGTTAACTTCTGTGGCGGTTTAACACTCACCTCACTTGAAATAGGGCTCTGCCTCGTGAGTGGTGGTGAGAGTGACGAACTGTAAAAAAAATAAATCATTTTTTGCCTATGGAAAATAACAAGTAGTAAGCTATACTTAAACAGTATCATTACGTTACAGGTATTATAAAAAGCCCAAATTGCACATCCTTAAGCTGCGCATGCGAGCAATTAAATTCGTTTTTTGTCAAATATTTATATTTGATCAAATTATAAAATATAAAGCTCATCATATGATTTTATGATTCCAGGTTTAGTTTTATTTTATTTATACCCTATTCAGAAGTGGTGTTGGTCCTGTGCTTCATTATTTTTTTTAATTTTGATGCCATATTAATAATATCCTTAATTGTAAGATCTATATTTATATCTATATGTGTAATATATATATAATAGGTATGATATAAAGTATAATTTTCTATTATATTATATTAGTAAATATATATATATAATATATATTATATTATATATAATTAGTATAATATATATATATATTATATATGGTTACTGTAATATTACTCAATAGGCAGTTCACCGTAAATTGACTTACTATTATAATAGTACAATCGTAGCGAGAAATGTTTACTGCAGTTTATGAAAGAACGAGCAGCGCATTTTTTATTTTCGATGTATAAGTGATATGTGATACAGCTGGGTAACGGCGTATTTAGATATAGTAACTAAGCTATATACTAATAGATATGTATATATAATTGTATATACTATAGTATTATATTAATGATTAATGAATGAGTAGAATATGCTAGATATTACAAAGGCGTATTAGTTGATAGATTAATGAGAATTCATAGACGTAAAGTGCAGAGAACGAGGTAAAGTAGATAAAAAGAAATACAGAGGCTATAGATAATCTACAAATTCTAGCTAGATAATTGTGCCGCGAGTTGTGAATAATAGTGTGTGATAGTGTATAGTATACATAAATAGTAGGTATATATGGCTCCTAATGGTGAAAAAAATTATGAGAATATTAGTTAGATTAAAGTAGTATATATAATGTATTTAATATCAATAGAGAATCACTGTGTATAAAATCTATAAAAGACGGATGGTGTAGTAATTATATATTAAATATTATTATATATAGCTATAATTATATAAAAAGCTTATAATAGTGTGTATACCAGGCTCGCAATCGGGCCTCATATCATTACATATAGACTCATATAAGACTGTCCCAGTCACTACAGTATATAACTATCAGTAATTAGCCAACAATAATTTAATAATATATATTCCATGATTGAATTGTTGCATTCTTCAAATATTCATAGTAGGATGTGTATTTGGTGGCCCTCTCACTATAATAGTATAGTGATATCATATCCCAGTCATATTTTTCATTTATAATAAATGTAATAATAAGAATAATAATTCAGAACGCCTATAGCTCACTCATTGAGGCTATTTTTCAGACTAGTATGTATTATAGATACCATAAATATTAATATAAGGAAAATAAAGAAGCTTGACTTGAACACCTATATTATATATACCTCTATAGATATTTAAATTATCCCACAGTGTAACCCACATAATGATAATAACAGAACTATATTATACTCTATAAGAATATAGACTTCATGGTAATAACCAAAACAATGCACCCGTCTGATAGAGCCCACTCGTATTACTACAGTGAGTCATATCACCAATTAAAAATTATATAGTAAGGATAGATATATATACCAAGCTCAATATGAAATATGGTAAGAGTCCCAAGTCAATATATATATACTACCACTTAAATTAATAATTATTAATATAATTTTACATTAATTATATAAGAAGAACATAAGAAATATAGGTATATCTAGATACTAGTGATCCAGTCAACCATATATATAAAGAAGTAATTTACTATAATAATTTAAAAATAATATTAAGAAAGCTGCATAGCATTGTGAGACTAATACCTCTAGAGTAATATTGTCCAAGTCAACTATAATATAAAATTAGAGAATAATAAACATAAGTAAATAGCGGCATGGGTCTGGTTTTAAGGTACATTGTTCCCAGCATGTCAAACCCGTTACATAGCCTGGATTAAGACATTAACTACAAATTAGCATCAAATCAATTAACTGAATGAACATCAAATTAGCAAATATATGGGTTTTACCAAAATAGAATTGAATATGAACCTTTAACTCAGTTTCAATATCTTACCCATATACTATTCCAAGAATAATATATTACCAAAATATCCTAAAAACTAAAATACTAACTTAACACTTAAAAACATACCTAGTGAAGAAGGCTCAGACAGTCTAATCAGGCATTTTAGATCATATGAAAAGTTACATCGAAATATTGAAGAGAGGAGAAGTAGAGTAAGTAGAGAGAATGAAAAATGTAAAGAAAGGAGAGAGTAATGAGAGTAGAGAGAACCAAGTATGCAGAAGAGATTGATAAAGGAGGAGAGAAGAGAGACGCGGGATCTTTAATTCTTTAACTTTATAAAAAAATGTGATCAAGTAGAGAGGAGAACACTAAAACAAAATATAACAAAACAATAAAAAATAAAGAATTAAAGAATTATATCATAAAATATCTAATATTTTCTCATTTTTAATGATAAAAGGGCCTATGCATATGGTCTTTTTTTCAGCTTCTTTTAATCCGCAGGTAAAATAAACCAAATTCACAGAAATAAACATCATCGCAATGGTTTAATTAATGTTCAGACAGTGTATGTCCCCCTCACACATTTAAGAAATATGAATCATACCAGTTCTAAAAATATATATATACACATATAGTAAAAAATTATTAAGAATTAAGAAAATAATTTTTTAATAATAATTAATATAGTAATTAAATGAATTAGGTATGTTATAGTATAGTATTATATTGCTAATAGGGATATAGTATATAGTACTATATAAGTATATATATTGATACTAGTATATATATTACTCACAAATGGGCCTAACTATAAGACTTAGTCAGGTAGTAGGATATAAGAATGTGATCTTGACTTTGCCTTCAAAATATATATAGTATCTATATATATATTATATATATATATATATGGGTCCCGTTACTGACCGTCTGTTATATATATATATATATATATATGATAGTATATATATAATTATATAGTATAGGTATATATCTATATATAATATGGTATATATATATATATAATAATATATAATGATTATATATTTATATATATAATAGTATATGGGTATGATATAGTATATATATTATATATAGATATATATACAATAAAATCAAAAAAATTAATAAAATATAATGAATTAATTAATCTCAGCATTAGGCCTATCTAGAACTTTCCCAGTCAACCTAATTAAAATTTAAGTAAATAATTTATATACAAGAGAGGAAAAAATTGTCTCATAATTATATTAATTATATATGTATAATTGAGTCAGTCAAGTCAAGATAGGCCCATGCGTCTACTATATCGAAATTATTATTCTTTTTATTCTATTTTTATCTTTTTTCAGTTGTCGGATTTTTGTACTGGTACTCACATAAGTATGTGCCGACGAGGACACATTGCCGTAAAATTCTTTAATATTTTTTAACCATAATCCACTCCAAATTATATCCAATGATTTATTTCTACCTTATGGTTATATATGTCTCACTATGAGGGGAATCACATACCCATTGTGTACACATTCCAAACTATATATAGAAACTCATACACAAATGAGAGCGCATTTAAGTTATAAATGCTCAGAATTTGTCCATTTTAATTTTGAATAAATTTAATAAATATGTATTTCGTATACATATTTCATTCGTGATCGTCTGGCATTTTTGTCTGGCTACGCGATAGATATTATGCGTAGAGTGAGACAGGCCTCATACTGCGGGCTTCATGCAAGCATTTTAAGAACGGTTTCGTGACAAATCGACCGAAGAATAAATTCTTATTCTTAAAAACTTGTTTACAAACATTTACAAAATCAGCTGTTGTTATCGATTGACTTCAAGGATTTGGAGGGTATTATTATAAAAATGATAGAAATATGATGATGTTTCAGAATATATTAGAGAGATAGTCAGTGATATATATATATATTTATATATATATATATATCATATATATATATAATTATATATATAATATAATATATAGTACAATATAATATTACGTATACTATACTATTGGACACCATTACTTAACAGGTGAAAGGTCAATCACCGGTTCCCTTTCCTTAAAGAAGTTTCAACAGTAGCAAGTTTTATGTTACCCTTTATTTGCTGTTCTAAGAGGGCGGCGAAGAGATTTTTTTTTACCTGTTTCTATTGTGGTTTAGCAACGAGGTCTTAGAATAAGTCAGGCAAAGAAATGATAAAGTCAGGTCGAGTCAAGTGAAGAAATTTAAAACTAATTTCGAGCCACTGAAAGACATCCTATTATGTATCATGAGGCTACCTGTGAACATTTTTTTTTCCATCCGACCTCCCGTTCCGTGTGTGTGTTATAACTTTTTACATTATATATATATATATTATATACTATATTTATATATATATATATATATATATTATATTGATATAATATATCTCTAAGTATTATATTAGTATATATTATATATATATTTAGTAGTATAGATATATATAAGTATATAATAGTATTTGTTAATAAAAAAAAAAACTAATGAAAAGCGCATCATTGTAACATCTTTTCACCAAAAATTATGGCAAAAGCTGAAAATTAAGCCATTTTATTCAAGGTCACATCTTCAACACCGAGCTATCAGTAGTGAACAACATTATATTGCATTTTTTATGAAATGATTTTACTACTTAAAATATTGTGATATCACAACAATTTAGTAATAATAATTAATCGTTGGGCATAAGAAAAATTGATTTCAATAAAATTAAAAAAGTACAAGAAAAAAAATTTCATGACTGCTTTCCGCCATCATTTCATTTGTTTACCATTTTTCGAAAGTAGACTAGTTTTTCGGGTAAGCATTGCGAAATAGCATCTTGACGGAATTTTGTCAAAATTCTTTACGTTTTGGGTGGGAATAATTCTCAAAATGTTCTTAGAAATTTGACAAAACGAAGCTA
>JABUQX010051295.1:0-5000 GCA_015478945.1 Trachelipus rathkii
AAAAAAAAATTAAATAAAGTAAATAAATAAATAAATAAAAAACTTGAAATCTAAAAATTATTTGGAAATGCCGCCTCTAATTTTTAGACTGTACCTATATATATATATATATATATATAATATATATATATATATATATATATATTATATATATATATATATATATATATATATATATATTATATAATATATATATATATTATATGAGTATGTGTGGGATGCGTGAATGTTCTCGCCTTCATTTTGTTATTCAATCAAATGCTATACAAACAATTTTCTATTATATCATCCATTTGATATATTATATTTTCTTGCGTCATCTGTGATTCTTATATGCCACGCATGTATAAATGCTTTTAAAGATTTGCTGCAACGATGAAATTGCCTTATTTATTCAAATGCAAATATACAATATTCATATTGATGAGTATTTGATGCAGACAACAAAAGTAACAAGATAACTTATAATTGAAACATAATTGAATAATTAAAAAATATTTCAAGGGCTTTCAATAACAAATTTAAAATACACTTATTAATATTCCGGTAGGTATTCTTTACCTTTTAGATAACTTGAATTTTGAAATTATCTGCTGCTCTAATTTTAATGTTGAAGTTAACTCATTTAAAACATTCCGACTAATCACGTAGCAGCTACCTATATGATATATATATATATATATATATATATATATATATTATATATATATATATAATATTATATATATATAATAGTTATATATATATATATATTATATATATATTATATATATGAAATATATATATCTATATATTTATATATATTATATATAAGGCCCGTAGACAGTTGGAGGGTTCCAGGGAGTTCAACCCCACGAAATTATTTATGCTATCAAAATATTTTGATGGCTTGAGTATCTTAATTTTAATGTTTTAATAATAAAAAATATATATATTAATCAAATGCAAATTAAAGAGTGATAAGTTTAATAGAAAATAAGACACACACTATTTGTGTCACTGTGACAAGATCTTATTAAGAGTATTAATCATGCACTGGGGTTGAAAGCATTTTAAAAGGAGAAATCTTCTTGGCACGGAAGGCAGGAGATGTACAAGAAGGGTGATCGAGCAGCTGAAATAAATATTGACTTTCGATCTGGATAAGATTATGATGGGCAAGGTCAAGTGAAAGATAAACTTTTAGAGGTGGTTAAGCCTGTCCGAAAACATCCGTGGCTTTAATACGTTCCATTTCTGTTCACGTCCATTGTTAAGTAGTAATAGGCAGTATAACATCGATAGAAATTTATGGCTACAGTGACGAATGCAACTAGGTACTATCTTAGTTTAGCCAAGGCGGACTATCTCTTTTTTAATAGAAAAATATAGGAAAGATTTTTCCCAGATCGCAAAATGGATCAAAACTTCATACTAATGGGTTGAAACAAGATTGGTGGGAAGTTACGATGGTGTAACGATCTAGAGAATTTTTAAAGTATTTTGTTGAAGGCTTTAAGAGGAGCTTGAGTGGAGCTAAGATATTAAACCTTCTTCAAAAAACTCAGATGTTTTGAATTCTGTAATCAAAACAATTTGTTAAGTAAGTTTATTTATTTCTTCAACTTTATTCTCCTTTACACTTCCATTTATGTATTACATTCGCAGCTCCATAATTTAGTTCCCAGCAACTGCTTCTTAATAATTTTGTGAAAATGTGTTGTTTGTTTTGAACAATATTGTTTCAGGCAAAACTATACATTTTTCAACATTTTGAAAGTTGCTAACGAATGAACTTCTGTTTATGTTAATGAAGAAATAAAAATGCTCAATGCGAGAATATCAATGTATAATATGAAAAGACAAGGGCAAGTAAAATATTCTTTTTCTTGATGATCATTTTCAAACCAGTTAGAGAGCAAATTCGTGAGTCAAAGGTCCACCATACTCCATCTTTGTAACGTCACTCATTCCATCATTATCTATTAAAGATTTTACGAATTTTGTAGATAAATTTGATCTCTATTATAGTTAACTTTTGGACTGTTAAGGATTTTAGCATTTTCCTCACTCTTTATTCATTTTTAATATATAAAATTTATTTTTTTTATATTACTTTTTAAATGGCTCAAAATATACTTTTTCAATTCTACAGTAGAAAGAAAGCCTAACAGAACAGGCTTTAATGAGTTCATAATGCTACACAATATAAGAGGAAGAAGTTATCAATCATTTTTTTTTGTTAAGAGATCAAGTTGAAGAACTTATTTAAATAAAATTATCTATATATAATATTATATATATATATAATATATAGCTATATATATAAGGATATAGTGTTATATATATCATATAATATATATATATATTATATTATTATCTATATATCATATATATCTATATATCAATATATATATAATATATATATATTATTATATATTTATATAATAATATATATTTCTATTTTGAAATGGTGATCATGGCTTTTTATATATATAATCTCTTATTTGCGGGTGTCTGTAATGTATTCCTCTCGTCCTTCCCTAGAAGATTGTTTTCTGTACTACGGCCTGCTGGTTATAGTAGTATCCTTATATGAATATTATATATAGTATGATATATATATATATATATATATGTAGTTATAGTTATAGTAGTTTATTGGCCTGGCCCTATATATTATTATATGATATATTGTATTATTATTATTGTGTATGTTGGTATTATGTGTTGTGTATTATTAATTATTTAGTGTATATATTTATGTATAGGTATACTATTTACTATATATGGTACTTTTTAAGAATGTGATAATCTCTGCCCAAACGTCAGACGTCAAAAATCATTCTTACAGGAATTTGAAAAATTATTAAAACATTTTTCCTAATATTATTATGGTATCGTCGATTTATGCGCCTGAAGAAAAAGTGGTGGTAATATTTTTGAGTTTAAACGGATTGTAAAAATATCGATATATGGTTTAATTATAATATGATTCGTTATGTATTGTGTTTGTTGTAGTGAAGTGGCGTTATTGTTATTATCACCTGCGCTTACATTGTTGTTTCGTTTAATAAAAACTGCCAAATCTACGATATTGTTTATGATAAGCACGTTACTTCGTTGTCTTTTATTCAATATTAATTTCTGGTTCTACGTTCGAAAAATCGTGTAAGGTTATGATAAGGTTTTTGTTAAGTATACACAGAATTAATATATGAAAAAGGTTAAGACTATCAAAATAACCTAAACTGTAATTGGGTCTGAAACGCAATATATAACATAAATATTTTTTTTTGGATAGACTAATCACGATTAAAATTTATATGATAATGAGAAGAGTTTTGGCATCGCTTTTTAGTATAGCTCTTACATGGGGACGAAAGATTATATATATATATTATATATATATATATAATATTATAATATTTATGATATATATATATTATATATATATATATCTATAATATATACTTTATATATAGTAATGTATATATATATATAATATATATATATATATATATAATAATACTATATATATATATTATAGGTATTATATATATATATATATATATATATATATATTATAGTATATTATTATTAGTATATATATTATATATATATATATATATGATTGAGGTTATTATTTTATATATATATATTTATAGTTATAATAATTAAATATAGATTATATAATATTATACATTAATATATATATAGTAATTAAAACAGCTTAATTTATTATTTTTATATATAAGAGACATAATATAAAACTAAAAATATTTGGTGATATAATATCTATAGTTCCCATCAGAATCTCGTATGCTCGACTATTACCAAAATAGCGTAACTCCTAAGGTGATTACAACAAGCATTTAAATAGAAAATACTTGTAAAGAGTAGCTTCCTAACTTTTATGCTATATAGCACAGTGCAAAGATGTGTTAATTTAATTAATTACATTAATTAAGGGGAGACTTTCCAAATACTAGAAATACATAACATTCATAAGGCAAATAAGAGAATTTTTCCCCATTTTTTTTTGAGTGATAATAAATTAGTAGAAAAGAATTCCTCCTGAACATGCAAATTGGTGTAATTATTTTTTTGTGTTAAATTTCTAAATTTGTTTTTTAGAGATCAGATGAATTTTTATTTTAGTAGAGGTGTCGAACTAAAAATTGCATTCCAGTCAAATTGGCTGCAATTCCAGGTTTAGGATCAATAAATGTTTTATTTTTTAATAACAGAATTTTTTTGTTGTTTTTTTGTTATTGTCAATTTTCCAACCCAGGCTTCTCATGGCTTTTAAATCTCGGTTAAATTTAGTTAGGGTTGTATTTGGTCTGATTAGTCGGAGCCGTTTAGCTTGAACTCGTGAGTCCTTGGAGTTCTCGGAGCTTAGCTCGGTTAGGTTTTGGAGTTCTGTGTTTAGTTAAGTTTTATCAAGATAAATTTTTTTTTGTAGGTAAAAAAAATTTTCCAAAAAAAGTACTGATCAATTTTCAATTTGGTGGAAGAAACCTTAGTCGGATAACGGGACCGAAGCCAGGAGCCCGATAGCTGGATGCCCGGAGTCGAGTCGGAGCCGGGAGCCGGAGCCGGATCCTTGGTATAATTTTTTTCAATAAATATGTTCTTGTAGGTGAAGAAATTATATTTACCAAAAGAAGTGCTGTTTCAATTTTTCAATTGACAGTGTATAAACCTCAGCCGGAGCCAGGATCCGGAGCCGGGTAGTTTTTTCGCTGGATGCCGTGGCCTGGAGCCTGGGGTAGATTTTTTCAAGAAATATTTTGTTAGACGAGAAATATATTGCATTAAATTATCAAGCACACACTGGACAATTTTCAATATTAGTGCTAGTTTAAAAGCCGATGCCAGCGTAGGCCGGAGCCGGGAGCGGTGAGGCCGGAGCCGCAGCCGGAGCTGGTGCTATAAATTTTTTCAAGAAATAATTTTAGGTAAAAAATATATCTACCTTAACAAGACGTGCTGAACAATCTTCAAATAGTGCAGAA
>JABUQX010051295.1:12500-37224 GCA_015478945.1 Trachelipus rathkii
CGCTTGCTATATATATATATACTATATAATATTATATAATATATAATATATATATAAATAGTATATATATATATATATATATATATATATATATATATATATATATATATAATATGATATATATATATTATATATATATATTTATATATATAATATATATATTATATAATATAATATATATATATATATAATATATATATATATATATAATATATATATAATAATATTATATATAATAATATATTATAAATATAATTAATATAATATATAATATATATATATTATACTATATATATATATATTATATATATATATATATATATATATATATATATATATATATACTGTAAATAGATAAATGCGTGTTTAGAAAAATTCTTCACTCTTACGTGATTTGAATCATTATAAATTTACGAGTAACGCAGAAATTTTTCATTTTCTATTTTGATGAAAACGACGAAACGAACATTAGGAAAAGAATTTTTTTTTGTGGTATTTTAAACATATTAACATTAAAGTAATTGAAATAAATGCTTACTTAAATGAATATTAGAAAAGTGTTTATTCAAGCTAAAAAAAATTAAAAAAATAACCAGGAAAACTTTAAGTATATTCTAAATTTTTTTATTTTATATCAGAATAAATTTAGATTATTATTATTATTATTATTATTATTATTATTATTATTATTATTATTATTATTATTATTATTATTATTATTATTATTATTATTATTATTATTATTAATTGTTATTTAATATTATATTTTTATTATATTATATTATTTATTCTGTAATAATAACATAATAATAATAATAAACAATAATAAATAATAATAATAATAAATAATAATATAATTTTAATAATAATAATAACAATAATAATAATATAATAATAAAAAATAATAATAATAATAATAATAATAATAATAATAATAATAATAATAATAATAATAATAATAATAATAATAATAATAATAATAATAATAATAATAATAATAATATTTTATTATTATTATTATTATTATTATTATTATTATTATTATTATTATTATTATTATTATTATTATTATTATTATTATTATTATTATTTGTTCGTTATCTATTTATAGAGATTTTCTTGATTATCTCAATTGAGCATCTGGATCGTCATTGTCATTTATCTTCGAAATGAGACGTAGAAAAGACACAATTGAACCTAAACTTAATTTTATCATCTATATTTTGTATTAAAGTATGGGCACTTCTAACATCTATTCTAGATTTGAAACACAAACAGACACTCACGCACACATACGTACACACAATTACACACACACACACACACACACACACACACAACATATATATATATATATAATATATATATTATATATATAATATATATAATTTATATATATATATATATCAGATATATATATAATATTATATATATATATATATATATATATATATATTCGTTTATTAGAGAACATGAAGTTTCATAATGCAATTATGTGAAGATGTCTGTTCTTTCGTATCTGAGTGAAATGTGCTTCATTCATTCCTTTAAAAGCAGAAAGTCGTTCCGGTTGAAGTAGGAGAAGCAACAAAGACAAAAGGAAGTCAAAGCCTTCAAGACTTCACTCCTAAACTCAAATAAAGAGAGTGAAAATGAATATTAAAGACGATAGAGATGCGTATGTTAAACAGAAGAAGCGTTTGCTTCTTCTGAAGCTTTAAACCTTATGATGAGGTGAGCCATGAAGCAGGGGGATGGGGGGGAGCAGGTTAATGTTTAATGCTGGAAACATTAAATAATTCGAAACTTAATGTCTAAAAATTAATTAAGCAACAAAGGAAATACAATTTATAGAATTAAAATTAGAGTTGTAGAATGAGGTGAAAATGAAAATGAGGCTTGAAGGAAAAAATAGAACAAGCGTGGGAGAAAAGTAATAAAAATGATGGCTTAGATGAAGAGAGAAAATAGTAATAGTAGTAGTAGTAGTAATAGATCTAGAAAATTTAGACAGAAAGATAAGAAGCCAAGAAGAAGAAGAAGAAGTAGAGGAAAGAAGAGAACGCAAAAGAAGAATGAAAAGAACTCTAACACGAGTAGAAGCATTATATGGGCTGGCTCACACTCTCGTTCAGAGTTACGGAGAAAAGAAAAGGAGATACATCAAGTCCGACGTACGAAGAGAAACCGTCAATGCTCAACGCTCCACTTACGTCATCAAACTTTTTCGATTTTCACTCATTTACGTTTATCATCTCAGCATTAAATAAATATAGGTTTTATAATAATAGTTTGGCATTGTCCACTTAATCTGAAACTCTCGTAGTGATTTACTTATTGTCAATGATGTGAATCTTTCATCTATATAATATACTTCATATACATCAATTACATTCCCCAGCTCAAGTAAATATTTTATAATATAACTTTATTACCTATATGCCAATTCATATATCACTATATATATTACTCTATATATTTAATATATAGTATATATACCTCTAGAATTCTACCTGCATCACTAATATACTATATATATATATAAATATATATACCTATATCACATATCTTACATATTCAAGCGTCACTGCTCTCTAAATATTATTTTGAAATATTAAACCACTACTATATATGATTATATATCAACATATAATAATAATAACATAATAATATATACTAATAATAGTACTACCTATCTAACTCACGAGTTCTATTAATAAGACTCTTACTAATAAATCAAATAACTTTCCCAAATATATTCACTTCGTGAATGCGCATGTGTAAAGGAGTTTACTATATATCTACTAATTTATAATATTAATATCTTATCACATACTATATATATATACACTATAAGAAACACAAATCAACTATTGTTACCATATATTATACTATATAATAACTTATTTGATATATCTCAATTTCAGAAGTATATAATATATACTATACTTTAATATACCACCTATATATAAAACACTCATAATATAGTACAACTAATTAACCCATTATTCGTGAATAGAGTAAACGAGAATATATATTTTTAATATTGCGAATCACGAACTTTGCAATAATTTTTCTTAATGTTCTTGAATATTAATCTGCTATAACATTTAATATACTATTTTTTTGCACAGTAACATTAAACTAGAGGAATAACTCTCCTGAGCTTTCTTGTTGTAAAGAAACTTTAGTGCTATCATTCCATAAACCATGGAAATGAACGCTCATAGATTTGCAAATTTGTATATATTCCCTACAATTGCAATGCGATTCTAAACAATAAAGACCCCTAACCTAAAATCCAACATTTCCTTCTTGCTGAAGACCTAATGTCCTTCTGTACATATGAAGACATAATACCTCACCCTAACATTAACTCATGCAGTTGTACGATCAAATCAATTTCAAATTGTAGGTTTGATGAACATTATTGGGAGTATTATATAAATTCCGAATTTGAATAAAGTAAATACTCAACTTTCAAGCTCTCTTCTCTCCCTCTCTCCTCTATCTCTCTCTCGTCTCGTCACCTCACTTCCTATACATCGTCGCCACCTCTTGTTCTCTCTCTCTTCTCTTCCACACCTACCCTCAGTCTTCACCTCTCTCTTCTCCCCATCAGTCTCTCTTTCTCTCAGCATTTAACCTGTCTACACTTATTTCTATCGTGGGGAACACTGAACCTTAAGAGACACTACAAGATAACTTTCACTGGTCACACAACTTGATGAATCGGACATATAGTCCATACAGCAAGCTTAACTGTAAAAGGTACGGCATTCAGTAAATATTCCCACGCGACATTAGCCAATTTACCTATTACTTCCACCATACAAGAGGATCTTCGACCTACATTAATTTAAAAGAAAACTTTAATAGAATTTTCTCCTTCTGACGTTTTGATTCTCATCAAGTTTTTCCTCTTGAAGCCTGCTTCACTTCCATTCTATATCCCATTTTCTATTCAGTCACTCTGCTTTCAAATGTAAGAAATGCATATCAGTTACTCTAAATTAAAGAATACCCTTCACATTTTCGTCCAAGACCAGATTTCAAATTACTCTCTCTCTCTCTCGCTCCTCTCTCTCTCTCCAATTCCCTGACCAGACTTAACAGATATCGTCTCTCTCTCTCATCTAAACCGCTTTATTCTATCCATCTCTCTCTCTCATCTCTCTCCAACTTCAATACTCCCTAATACCAAAATCACTCTCTCTCATCTTCTCTCCTCGCCTTCCCGCTCTTGATTCAATCATCTCTCTTCACTATTACACTCTCTCTTTCCTACTATTCTAATTAATACCTCATTATGCATGAATATTTAACATTCTTTATAATATCATTTAATCTCAACTCCTAATTATATATTATCACTATCATTATATATATATCAATTACTCCCAAAAATAGTTACAAAATTAAAATATCACTTCAATAATCCCCAAAATAATATATATCTATATCATACTTAATTTCACCTTAATATATTATCAAGCTACTAGCTATATATAAAATCAAACCTATAAGTATACACATTTCACTAAACATACCTATATATATATATATATATATTATATAATTATATAATATATATATATATATATATATCATATCATCATTAAATTATGTATTTATATATTAATAATTTTTGGTTGGACTAATAATTTTTTCCATATAAGTGTATATCATATTCACACACTCTAGCCCTCTATTATATATACATATATACGTACATACATATCTTAAGTTATAATACAATAAATAGCAATATTACCTAATCTATATAATATATATATATACCTATGATTTACTATTATATTATTATACTATAAGTCAGTATAAATTATAATATTTTAGTTTAATTTTCTTCATATATAATATTATTATCTTATATAAATCATACCTTTCGCTATATGACTTACCTGTTACCCAAAAACGTAAGCTCCCACTAATTTATATATATAACCAATCATATATTATGATATATATGTTCCTCATTATCTCAATAAATCCTCCTTCCATAAATACTTAGGTTCATTATATATATATACGTATATTTAACAATAATGCTGGTAATTTCACTTTACGTACATATATATATTATAGCTAATACATATAAACTTTTAATAAGTATATGATGTATATATATCTTTATTATTTAATCTATATTCTCAGTATCCCTTATAGTTAATAATATTTACAGCATCTTACTTATATTTATATAGAAACTTTATATATATATATATATATTATTCATCTATATTGAGTACTTTATAGTATTAACATATTATCACATACCGTCTCCTCATGCAAATGATGGGTGTCATCATTTGCAGAATAAGATATTTGCAGAATAAGATTGTTCAATGAAATATATTCTTCTTAGCGTTTTCATTAACTACAGTTTTTGAGGAAATGTTCCATGGACTGTCCCCTTCAAAGTGAGTTTATCTAGTTTCAATATTTTCCCATTCATCAAAACTTATACTCGTATATTTTTCTTTAGGAGTTTTTAAATACATCAAGTCACACTCATTTTAGTTTGCTCCTTCTCCTATTATCTATCGTCTTTGCAATAAAAATTTTCTTCGCTCTACTTTCACCATCTATTCTAATCACAGGTCATGCCATTTCAGTACGTCTTGTTCCGTTCTTTCCATCAGACTTCACATACCTAACAGCTATTCCTCTAGCACTAAGCATCAGACTATCTCCCATAACTCCATCTTGCCCAATCTCTAATCCTATTCCTTCTCTTTAAACCGCCGCAATTCTCTTATTCCCAAAATCTCAATCCTTTTCCTAGTACTAGGAGGGAACATTGTAAAAGTTTTCTAAATTTTGGATTGAACTACCATATCCTGACTACCTTTTCTTCCCATATCGTCGCAAAATCACTCATTATTCCGAATTTTTTTGGTATCACTTAAAAATGAGTAAACTATAGCAAAATTTAATATTAGACGTACTACATTTTCATATATGGGGTGTTATATCCTGAGGATTTAGTTAACTACTTACTTTATTTGGCTTTCCTTACACTGTAAATGGAATGAAACGAGCTAGTAAAGATTCAAATGTGTATTGGCTGTGGCCCATTGAAGACGAACTTTATAACACAAAAGCAGCACCGAAAAATTTACACTAGCATAGAGTGTTCCTGCTACCGTTCATTATAAATAGACATATTTATATGAATCATTTATCTATTCCATCAATTGTAGGACCAATTCGCTATTTAAATATAGATAATCGGCTTTAATTCTAAAATAATCTTCTATGGCCTGATTCGAAGTTACTATAGAACAAGTCTTATGAGTCATAATTTGATTTCACTCCCTAGAATTCACACAATATGGTTATGTCGTAAGCAAACTCTGCCTGTATTATACACTATTTTTAATATTAAAGAACTCAGCCTACATTAGCTTTAGTTTGAACAATTTTTGGAATATCGATGAAATTTGTGTCAAATGACTTAGTTTCTGTCTAATATTTAATAAAGTAACAGCGGGTTCCAAAACTTTCAAAGAATTATGTATAATTATTCTATACATCTTATTATATCTCTACGCGAATTTTAACCAACAATGCTCTCCCTCTACTCATATACGCATTTAATGCCCATCTCCCACATTCATGCAGAACAGAAAGAACAGACAGAACAGGTAGAGCAAAAAATCATTCAAGAAAATTTCAATTTCAACATATTTCTGCAGGACAACTTAATACTCATTATCCTCTTTAATACATCCGCAATCCAATGACCAATCTCTTTCATGTTTCCTTCATCCTCTCACTAAAACCAACCAAATACTCACATCTTATTAACATGTCTTCTAATTTAGCATAACATAGCCGCTGCTATTCGCTTAGCCAAACTAAGTAATACCTCCACCCTATCTTACAGTTACAAACCTATACGGACACTACTTATAGCATAAATTAAATATTTGATTCTATGCCCTAATATATTTTCTCCACTTTCTCATCCATAATTAACACTATCCCATAAATACAATCTAAATATCTAAACCATAGAGATTTTAAGCAGAACTCTATCTCCAAGACCTACTAGCGCGTTTCATATACATTATATGGGTAAACACCATACACTCGTACATCGCGCGTCTTGCTGTATTGACCCGATAGGGAGCAGTAGTTTACTCTCTATTATATAACATGCTTTTAATATTTTATTCTAATAAATACCAATTCAGCGTAGACTTTCTTTTAACACTTTATCTCCACAACAACAGATTTCCTATTCAATTTGTACTCCATACATGTACTGGAGTTTTCTCTCTAGATCCCTTAGGAAGCCAAAAAAGTAAATAAAAATACTTCACTCGATTCTTTTCACTTTCGAGTATATTTTACTAGCCAACATTTTTCAGAATATATATATTATTATTATATTCCTCTATATAGATATAGTTCTTTATATACTTACCTATTAATATATATATATATATATATATATACCACTATATATAGCTCAACCATAATAAATATATATATTATATATATACATATATATATATATACTATAATATATATATATATAATATACATATATTATTATATATATATTATATATATTATATATATATATATACCAAACCACTATACTTAGTATTATTAATATATACTACTTTTATACCTTACTTACTTTTCCTTTGTTAAAAAAGATATATATACAACAATTAATTTAGAGTATATATACACATATTCATATATATAAATATTACTGATATTTTACATACTCTACTTATACCCATATATATATTATATATATATATATATCATATACATATATATATATACAGTAAGCAATCATATATCAAGATACAACTAATTGTGATAATTACCTATAACCTATATATATATATCTATTAATCTAAACGTTTCCTAAGTATCACTATACTAGTAATAGGTATAATCAACTAATTAACTCACGTACTATACATAACCTAACTATAATTTTTACAATATTATTCATGGTATATTTGAGTATATGATATAACCTTTTGAAAAACTTAAATATTTATATACGTCAATTTATTAAGAATTATCTTAAGTGAACTATTATAAGCATCACAAATCACGATATCACACAAAGTCTCTATAATACCTAATATAGTCTTAATGTTCCATACTAATCATATGAGTATTATCACTATTCACATTATATATATATATATAAATAAAATTAATGAGTACCTAATAATACACACTATATCACTTTACTTTCATAATATATTATATCCTATTATACTATTTTACATATTCATTTATATTACCATAACTGATTTTCGATTCCCAACACATATATTATTATATATATATAACAATCTATATAATATTTAACACACCTACTCTAATTTAACCTATATAATATACTGTATACTTATTTTTATCATAATATACATAACCGAGTTTCCTTTTATCTATTAATTTAACATAGTACACATATATATATATATAACTATAAGGTATCAGAGTACATAATAATTTATCTAAAATATAATTTGAGTCACCTACTTTCCTATTAATACATTATCGCCTCACTTCATCCTATATATACCTTAACAATACCATTTAATTATCCTCCTGACTTAACTTTCTTTCTTTCTTGGGGGTAAACGGCATGTCTGTACATGATATTTCATGTACTCATAACGATTCATACAATTTCGGCGGGCAGAAAACATTGACATAAAAGCAGTCGAAGAGACAACAAGGTCCTCTCAGTCCTATAACCCGCCCCCGTCTGCGATATACCAATAATTAAGATTGCGAGACTCCACACGACAGAAAAATCCACACTAAATGCACTCATGGGACCTCGAGGCGTGCATTTCAGCCATGTCTGACGCCTGGACACTGCCACAAAGGGATAGAATACGTTACAATGGTGATGGATGGGAGTTCATTGCTCAGATACAAAAGCAGGTCGGTTCGAGATCCATTCGCGCATAAAAAAACCCCGCCAATGGCCTCTCCTAATCAAATCCGCACAACCTTACTCATTCTCGCCTCTGCCCCAACCCTCAGCATTTCTCCTCGCTTCAGCATTCCCTCAACCCGACTCAATCCAACTTTCTTCTTCGGTCCTAGCATCAGCCGTGCGCCGTTCTCCTCAAACCACGCTCCAACTACTATAACACCACGTCCGCTTAAACCAACCTACCTATATGCATTCATGACATACCCATGTTCGCACAGGGAACCCAAAAACCTATTCCTTCAACATACTCTCTCCACTCTTATTCTCCTCTACACTATTCTACACCCATGTTCTTGCAGCATAACCACAAAGTAGCAGGCCGATGACTCCTCGTAAGTAACGAGGGTGCATTTATCTCTCATGTATCAATTCTATGAGCCTGGCACTCGTCACCTTTATGCAACATCTCCCATGTTGGTATATGATATGCTGAATAAACCTCGCGTTTGAAGTATTTAAGGTCATTAATCTATGGATACATCTTGCACCACCTTTAGAGAGTCATTGAATACACGTTGTGTCTATATTCACGAGACACCATAATAAGTTATCCTCATCACTACCATAACAATAAACACAGGTAACTAAACATATCCACTCTATAGTAAGACCCTTATAGCACACTCAACTAGACTTAGAGTCCCTTTATGCATCACACATACGATTTTATTAGCAAACCAGCCAACCATTACCTGTACCATTATTACACTAAACATTCCGCTATCACTACATATATTATACTCTGCATCGTCCCGTTTAACCTTCACTATTATACCTACAATCATATAACCTACTATAAATATTATTAAACTCAGAACACATTGTGTCTATGAGCTGCTCACGCTCTTAACATAATATTCATCACTGAAAGGAGTGTGATCCTCTAAACTCACAACCATAACCTTACTCTTAATCATAAAATATGTTTACTTTCAAAGCCCCTCCTTTCACATCACCCTTACCTAGCCTATAAAGATAATCTCATCTATAAATCTAATCCTCATCAATAATCATCTCTTCAGATTCTGACCATACAAAATACCAGAACCAAATCAATCCGCATAATAATAAGGATACGCAAACTATAAGCATACCGACCTACACACCATAACTCGCATTCTCCACTATCTACACACATCCTTTCTGACCATCACACACACCGTGCATTACTCTTTCAAACCCATATTTCTTCAATCATAACCCGGCGTCCATACCAAACACACAGAATGAAGGGTGAGAGACCAACGAGCACGAGGAGAGCGCAAATAAACATAACGAGCGAACCTCTTTAAACATGTACTTCCGGCCCTATGGACTATCCTTCAAACAACAAACCTAAAGCCAAGTTCCATCCACACCAATCGTTAGGTTTCCTGTACAACACGCTATTTTACGACTCTATTCGTTCATTATCTAAAAGCGCGATGCTCTCCATTCAGGAAGCCTACCACCAAACACCATATATCACATAACACCTGCCATAAACGCTTTCCCTTGAGTGTAACATACATAATCATATACGCCTTGTTTGAACAACTAATCCATAGGAACCACCAAAAAATACAATTGTTTACGACCAGTAGTAGTAATAATTTATGAGAATCACCAGTACGATTCCCTCTCAGTATGAGAGGCTAGCGAACATCACACTCTATACCTGCGCCTACGAGTAGACTTATCAAATATATAATATATTATATAATAGTATTATATATATTAATATAAGTATATTGTATATATTATATTAAATAATAATTAATATATTAAATATTATATATATTATATATAAGTATGTATATATAG
Organism: Trachelipus rathkii; assembly: GCA_015478945.1. Classification (NCBI taxonomy): domain Eukaryota; kingdom Metazoa; phylum Arthropoda; class Malacostraca; order Isopoda; family Trachelipodidae; genus Trachelipus; species Trachelipus rathkii. Next base: position 23,314 of record JABUQX010051295.1, read on the forward strand.
TGTGTGATACTATATAATACTATATAATATATAATAATATTATATAATATAGATATTATAGATTTCTAATTAGAGTATTATGGATATGGCAGATGTGTGAGTCTGATTGATGTCAGGTGGGGGTATAATAGAATATGTGTTCATTCTATATATAGGAAGAAGGGGAAACCATTGTGAGTCTTATGCTGTCAGAGTTGTACTGAACGTATTAGCTAAATTCATTACTAAATTTATTATCATTTTTTTCCTAAACTAGATTGCAAAAAATGAAAGATGAAGCTGTGAGAAGATCTAATAGAGAGCCTATGAGAAGCATACGCCATAATATATAGTTAGATACAGCTATAGTTATGGTAGAGTAGGTCAGATACTACTATGGTCAGATTATAATATATATATATTATAACTACGTAAAACTTAATAATATTATATAAAGTTGGATAACCATTTTTTTAAATGGTAGGGATGCTTGAATCTTTTGGCGTTCATATATATATTCTTCACTTAATTTAGACTCCTTTATACTAATGTACAATCATATTTAACTGAGTCGCTATATATATTATAATATGGTAAGCATTGCTATTAAATCTCATTATATGTATATCATATATTATATATTATACCTAACATAATACTTCAATAATATACACATGAATTAAATCATAAGTAACATAATAATATTACACCTACCAACTTATCTTTATGATATAGACACCTATTATATCACTTGAAGCAATAGTCTCTACGTTATAGCGTGAGCGGCAATTCCCGAGTGATCTTTATTGCACCGCTTGGGTGCACGGGGCGAGGAACCAGATAATTCCTTGACCTACTACAATCCGCTATGAATTCTTGCGCACCTTGTCAGTGAGTCTCAAATGACACGTTGCGAACTCAAATGCTTGGGCGTGAGCCTTTGACCTATGTTGGGTTGGAGCTCGCTCTAAAACCACCTTGACTTTGACTCGAACCTTGACCTTATTTCTGTATCTTTCTTGCCCAGAGCCTATATATTTTGACCTAATTGCAGACCTTGGCTTTCTGTGAATGAATGAACTCGCGTGATATGACCTGCCTGTATATATGCAAGACCATTCCTACCATATTTTTTTTGCAACCTACTATTATCTGTGCGGGAGAATTGTACGCCACACCTTCGAGTATTTTGTGTTAGAGGGCAATCCTTATACAATTTTTGCGAGACCACACTGTCAGAAAGAGGGAATAAAAAGGTTGCTTCTGGAAACGGAGGGCGAGTCAAGCGAAACCGAGAGTTGTGTGACGTGGACCTGCATCCCACCCTAGGAATTGTTTTAGATCCAACCTACGTGGTACACACGTCAAATCATTGGGTAGAGAATTTTGCTTCGCCTTGCTCGCGCGACTGGTAACACTTTTTGGGCGACAACAAACATTGTATAAAGGGGCTTAGCCCTATTGTTGGAGAAAAAGGTGAGATACCATTATAGTCATCACGTGTGATGTTGTTAGAACATGATATATTGTTGCCTCCGCACGTGCTTGTTGTTGTTTCCTGTGAAGTGGGTACTAATGACCATAGGAGGCAATATAGTAGTTATTGGACCTTGCAACTACTGGATAGTTAGTTGATGGCCACCTCGGCTTTGTGTATAAAGAGGCGTACATAAGCCCTTTTTTGTGAGAGTAGACTTCTGTAATTGTGTCGCAGTCCTTTAGTTTGACACATCTAATGGTTTAGATATTTCCAACCAACCATTTTAACCTAGTTATGAGAACTATAGGTCCACACATGGGTTACAATTGTTGTTGCTTGCCAACGGTTAGAGAGTTGTTTGTTATTGTCTGCTCTTCACTTGGTATCGCGAGCTTTAGCCCTCGATAGGGTAATTTATGCGAGTTATTTGATACGGATCACGATAGCTTACACGGACACACAGATTTTGCTGCCGTTGGCCGCATACACAATTCATTGAGAATCTCAATCAGCCCTTGTTACGAACTTAGCCAGAGGCCAATGGAGGTTTGATTTGTACCACACGCCGTTTTAAATGGTTTCAGATTTTTGTATTCCTATCCTTTTTTTATCGGGCAGAGGAGTGAACCGCCCTTTTTGATAGAAGTGTAGTCGTTAATCACGTTGTTGTATTTGAAACCCATAAAAGAATAAAGGGATGGTATATCGGCCATTAGCAGGCCTGGTTGCCGGTATATAGCGAGGATGGACCTACAGCGCTGAAAGCACCTAAAATGAAGACACTTAGAGCTGTAATATGGACCTAACATAGGACTCTAGATATCGCGAGAGCACCTTAACCTGTATGAAACTGTAAGCCAGTGAGACTCATAAGAAACTATGTGCATCCTAGCCAGTATAACTCCACACCTTAACCTACCTCTCTATCTCTAAACACACACATGTACACCCTAGCGTACACTACACTAGTCCATTCCACATCAACCCTAGCCTATTAACACCTATACTACACCTGCACCTAGCCTCCTCAAGCGCTTGGCTAGGCTAGGAGCGTGCATTACGACAGATGTGGTAAATCTGAGAGATATAGATAAGCAGTATGTATTAGACTCTTTTATGGTGTGTTAAGGAGTCTTTGCTAGAAGAACAAAATGAGGAGGAGTCTGTTTTAGTAAAGTTAGGGTACCGTTGGATGTTAAATCAGTTAGGGGTTTTAGGAATGAGGATTTTAACCTTTCATAGAAGTATAATCATTTCTCTAAACGTTATTTCTTTCCGTCGCGCACCAAACAAGTTGTTAAAAAATTAAGTTAGTGGACACACACACACAGCGATCCTATTCAGCGAACTCTCTATGACACACACAACACAGTAAACACACGACGACGACAACAAGAGCAATGACTTACGTACAAAAGGCAAGTCACGACGTACAATCATTATATATAACAATTACAATGAGACTCTGAAGGATACTTTACTAAAATGTTTGTACCCAAGCATATAAGATCACTTACAACTTGAGACTATTATTACACGGAGGTTATTCGCTCAAAGAATCACAGCCGGCGCGTAGAGGGAGTACACTCTAGTTGAAGTTTTTCTCAGTTAGTGTTACTAAATGAGTATATAGGTATATGAGTTGCGCAAAGTGTGAAGAAGCCAAGTGAGAGTGCTCAATGGAGTTGCCAATGAGTGTCAAGATGGTAGTGTCCGACAATGAGTTGCCATAGATCTGTCAGTGCCAAGAGCAATATCTGGGGGACAAGATGGAAAGAGGAAGTGCGAAAATTGTGCCATACTATAGTAGTAGCCAGTAGTGAGTGGGCCAAAAGACTGAATTGTTTCGAATATGTGCACCTTGTTCTTAGGCTCCTCACACCACCCTGGTAAGCGCGTAGAATAGCCCTAAAGAAAAGATAATGAAAGTGTTCGTATTACACCAGCGCATAATGGTGAAGTTATAGAGGAAATAATGAGGAATGTAGCGAGAGTAGTGTGGTCATATTACAAACTGGCCGGTTCATAGGAATGCTTATCGCGGCTTATCTATGAGTATAGTAACATTATGTTTTCTATCAACTAGTATCACGCCTTGGATTTGTAATTTTAGCGTGACAATCAACGACAAAAGCAATGATTGAACCGCGTAATCATCACAACAAAAGAAGATAGCACTCTATGTACGACTGTCAATTACACACTACAATTCACATATGACACTTAATGAGCGACACTAATGAGACACTGAAAATAAGATAAAAGACCTCGATTACACACTCTCCAATAGAGCGACCTTGTATCAATTATACAGCCAATATAAGCAGCTATGACACTAAAGCAGAAACACAACACCAACAAGAGTAGCGATAACATTACGGTAACACACTGTCACTTTGGAAGGCAGCGTTGAAGAATATTTGTATAGTTTGAATGCGCACATACAAGGTCAAAACCTTATTGATGCCATACGAACCTCTTTGTCATGGCGCGTAAGGAAGCCGAGGCGAATAAGGTTAGGCAAATGAGTACAAGCATGATGCCCAAGGGGAAATACTTGCCTAACTTTGAGAAATGAGTTCATCTTTTTATGCTGGATCATAACTTTGGGAGTAAGTGCTGCACCTGCCTTTACCTTCTAGTACAACTGGATTGAAATGGAATGTGAGTGCGAAAAGGTGAGAGCATTGAGGACTAAAAATAACACTATCTATGTCTTCCCCTTATGTACGATATAATATACTGGTGGCAACAAAATACATACCACAAAGATAGACTGGATGACCGCGAGTGAAGCTCTCATGTCCGCGAAAAAGGTGGTATTGCGGGGAATGTCTTGGATCGCGGTGCACCGCCCGCAGGAGATTCGGAAATCCCGACGGGCGTATTCCGCTTCCCGGCGCGATGCGTCGAGGTCTCTTAGGTCCAAGAGCGGCGAGGTAATGTGTCTAGACGTACCCACGGGTGCGCCCGCCGCGAGCGCGTCGCGATAGGCGACCATATTAATAATCCGCGTTCCTCGAGAAGATGGATAAAATCTCGCCCAGGTATCACCGCGGTAAGTCGCTGAACATTGACTCAGGCGCCACAAGTGAGTATAACCACACTGGATTCAAACGAGGCGGGGAGTAGGACAGAAACGAGATGGTATGAATTATTGGATTGGATATTGGCAAGTTGCGTTGTAAATAAAAGCCTTTATATATGGAGGTAATAGTATCCGATCAGGGGATATTGGAGGAGAGCGGGTAATAGTACCCTTTGTATAAAAGTGGCATAAGGGAATAGTATAAAGAGGAGATACTTGAGTAAACTATAAATTAATCAATTTAAAAGAATGGGGATACGTAATTCAAATAGATTTTAAAATGAGCACTGTGATTTTGGTAGAGTCGGATGGAAGGGTTCACATATGGCCCTTGGTTAATTTTCATTACTTAACAAATTTTTTTGGTTCGAAAGATTGTGACAAAGTTTCATCGAAAGTGACTGAAAGCATGGTGATTCCTGGATTAGCGTGAAGAACCAAGGCGTTATATTGCGATTTAGACATGCAGAAGTCAGATTCATGAAAGTGAGTGGATCAAGAGTCTTTACAGACTCCTTATTTAAAACAATTAATACATGAATATAGTGAGTTAAGGTATGTTTATAACTTATAAATTTTGTATTTTTATGGTTATTTTCATTGGAATTTTTGCTATAATATAGAGTCGTAATGATAGACGTTAATTTAACTTGGAGAGCGAAGCGTATTTATGGCAGGTGGTTAGTGATATAAACACTTGGTTGTTTAGTTAAAATTTCTGAGCTATTTTTGATATGGTTAAATAAAGAAATTAGTAATGAGGTAAGAAATGAGATATAGAATGATTAAGTGACAGCGTGTGTACACAAGGAGTATGGTAAATGGTGTCAAAGGCTGATTAGGTCTTGAATTATTTTAGGATAATTAATAGCGGGATCATTAAGAAAGTGGTTTGTGATGTTTATTGTTCATCCTCACTATTGGTTATTCAATTTGTATAATTGATGGGGTTAGAAGTTGAAAATGAAATTTGAGGAGATTTTCCACACCTAAAGACTTTAAGAGCAGAACAACGGAGTTAATTCGAGTGGAGGGAGTGCCTCTACATATTATACATGCGGATGAATTTGGTTCTGTGTGGCGAATCGAATGAGAGTTGGAGAGAAGGATTGGTAGAGAGATTATGGCAGGGTGTGTTGAAAGGATGGAGGGCTTGAAAAGTATAACGTGGATAAGAAGTAACTCGTTATGGTTCGTGAGTGATGTGAACACTCCATCAAGTGTGAGTTATGTTAGCACATGGGTGATGACAAACTAGAACAATCCGGTGAGTCCTGAGTTTATATAATAATATTTAGGGTAAAACTTACAAAACATATCTAAAAATCACCTACACGAGATGCAGAGTGTAGTAGGAAATTGTGAAAGGCAATGGCAGGGAAGGTGGCTGGTGCAATCAACATTCGTTGGTGAATGCAAAGGGACTAAGTTTGTATACGGCGAGCTCGCCTAGGTAAGGGTCTTACAGTTGGATGCTGTTGCGAGCAATTAAAATGATGGTGTATATTTGTATGGCTAATTTTTGGTATGTATACCTATTGTACTGCAATATAGAAGTATGATGCTCTATTACTGTTAAGTTCAATGTGTTCAAGATATGGAGCGACATCAACTCATAGGGGTTTGTGCTAGGTGTGAGAAGAAATGATAAATGAGAGGAATGAACTGTCTATTAGAGAGTGGTTGTAGTGGTGTGAAGAAAAGTCGGGGTTTAATAATGAGAGAGTAATATAAAAAATGGTTTATATGATAAGTATAGTTGACTGACTTAATGGTTTGGTCATGTTGGAAAGGAATGAAGATAAGTATGGTATTGGTTAAGCGAGGAATGTTAATAAAGTGGTGAGTGTGTGGGAACCGACCGGCTGGGAGGGAAGACCGAAGAAGAAAATGGATTGAAAAGTCGGTGAAAAGAAATGTCACTGAAGGAGAGAAAACTGTGAGGTAACGTATTTGCGCAGAGGCGAGAATAAAGGTGCATGAAATAAGGTAGAGGATATGTCGAAAGGTTTTGTATGGGTGGACAATGAGTTGTGGCCTCAGCATCCAATGGGCCAGGGGATGGAACCCTTACATTGACGATTACCAATAGTGAGGGTCCCGTCGCGGTCCCGTGTCAAATGATGCTCTAGGGTGGATTTTCTGTCTGGTACAGAGAGGGCGGTAATTCTGTAACAAATTATCATATGAGGGGGACGGAGGGTAAGGCTGGGCTTTCCTTTTTGACTTTTTGTCATTTTCTCCTACTGCTTTTCTTTTCCGATGCTTGTACAGCACCTTCCCCAACCCCCAATCTTGGGGCATAGAGGAAAGGTGAAAAAAGAAAGAAAGTAGAAAAAATATTATTTATTTAAGAGAGGTGTTTATATATATATTATAACCTATATTATATATATATATATATAAATATATTATATATATATATATTATATATATCATATATATATATAATAATATATTATATATCTACTATAATATATATATATATATATACTATATATATATAATACTATATATATATATATATATAATACTATATATATAGTTTTCTGCGATATAGATTGTGGGAGCTGGGTAATTCGTTGACAAGGGCAATGAGCAGGCCCTTCATTCCTTTTGACTAAAACCCTTTCCTCTCCTCATAATCCATGGTTTCGATCGTGCTTGTTCTTCTGGGCATTCAAGCTAGAGACCAGGCGCGTAAATCGGAGTGGAAAAATTCTCGCTCTACTATCACTCTTGCTAAAAATTTTCCAATATCAGCTAGAAATCGTAATTGCAGGGAATAACTCTTCGAGAAGACGGAGCAAAACGCGGAGGCCTTTCAATCAAACGAAAAAGTGCGCCTAACCTCCTATGGCTCTCCTACTACGAAAAATCTTTCTGGCCTCTTGCCAACAAACATCTCCTAACAACTTCTCGTAATCTGCTCTCTCTAATATGGTCCTCGATCTCTTATTATTTCGGATCAACTCGTGTGAGGGCTTATCTTTTCGATCTGTGATTTGAGTTCTCTGGTTGCTAAAATTCTGCCTCACTGCAAAAGTTGGACCAACCTTGCTTCCTTTGGTCTCTTTCATATATTTATCCCGCTCTAAACTCAAAACACTTGGACATTTCATCGGACTTCTGGTCATTATCCTCTTATGTCTTTTACCTCTTTAAACCTACTCTCTCTCACTCATCTCCAGGTGTCCTAATGTATAGCCTTTGACCAGTTAGATTACAATTTGGAAATCGAAAAGTGCATGAGGGAGCTTCCATGAAATGGCTATGAACGTTATAAGGAGGCAGGTGGCCCGGATGGCATTCCTCCCGCGTGTTTTGAGGGAGTAATGGGTCTTCCTAAGAACTAGGCCACTGCCCCAGTAACTCAGTTTCAAATCAGCACTTTTATTATTCTAATAGTCAATACTAACACATCTGTAATATTCATTCAACACATTCAATATAACCAGAAACGCACATGTCCAGACCGATTCCGAAAAAAAGGAAGCGCTCTGATCCTTTTTAAAACTATCGCCCTATAGCTCTCACTGTATTCCTATCTAAGATCTTTGAATACCCTTTTCTCAACTCTCATTTCTTAGGATCATCTGGAATCCTCATTTCTTCTCTTCTGTATTCTTCTGGGTCTACTGCGATAACTTTTCTATCTTACTGATTATGGTTTTCCTCCGACCATTTAGGAACTACGGGGATGAAACCTTGACGATGGTTGGCGCTTGACATATCGCAAGCATCTGACCGGGTAATGGCAACGCGTCACTACTACTCCAAGCTCCCTTTCCTTTGGTTTTCCTCCTTCTCTTTGCTTTACTTACATGTCTAGCACTTTCTCGTAAGTGCAAAGGGTCGCTCTAAGATATTAGTTTCGATCTGTTGTTGACGGGGCGACTAAACTACACTCTTTTGGTCTGTTTCTGTATCAACTGTGGTGTTCCTACACAGGCGTTTGCTGCCTTCTATTCTCCTAAACTTTATTCTTATCTTTTCATTAATGATCTTCGTCACCTGCACATCTAACACTCTATCCACTCGTTTGCCGATGGCTCGACCCTTCAATCTTCAACTCATTTTCAAATCTGTTCCCTGAACTTCCCTCTTTTGCTTCTAGAATTGGGCCTATCGTCTTAAATAATTTCCCCGATTTCTATCTCTCGCTGATCTGGTAGATTTCCGGGTGGGGGTCGTCTCAACAATGAGAAGTGAAAAAAATTACATTATGAATATGAAGCTCAACTTCTTACTCCTATCCAAACAATCACCTTCCAACTTTGCCTCTTTAAATCATCTTTTAACGACGGCTGTGGTCGGGTCTTTCTTTAACCAACCCACTCCCTGCTTCGTCTCCGTCCTGTTGAACAATATCGATAATTCCTTGGCTTTAACATATAATAACAAAAAACAAATGTCTTTGTCGATAAGACCTCCATCCACAACGGTTGCTAAGGCTGGAGCGTCAAGATGAAGTGGGCAAGTACTTAAATCCTAGATGTTTCAATCTTTCTCAAGATACGGATTTTAACTCATTAATATTATTAACATTATAATGGTAGTATCTTTTTTTCATTTTTTGCTTTTACACTCACAGTTATTCATTATTTTACCTTATTACTTTTACTCTATTTTTAATTATTTTTTTTCCAGGATTAGTTGGTACATTTAATATGGTTATTATGCATTCAAGACTTTCAGAAAGCAATCCTATGTTATGAGAGTAATCGAGAGAGAGGCCTATTGTTTATTGATCTCAATTAATTATAGAAACATCAATCTCAGACGGAGCGGAGCGACCCACCATAGCGTATCTCCCAATCCGGACTCGTATCTGGACACGAGCCCGCTCACAGCAGTCCAAAACAACAACGAGCACCACAACACAACGACACTTCACAAATCACAAACATGTTCACCAACTCTACCTCCCACTCTCCTACACACATCTATCTATGACCCTCCTATACACATATTCACTATGACACCTTATACCACATCTACACTCTTTGCGGCGCAGATGTTGGTTAGTGCTTTATCCGCAATCCTTTTCTATATAGCGCGATTTACCTAGCGAGCAGAAGCCAGGCAAACTGTGCTTACACTTAGCGCAACTGGTATAGAGCTCAACTGAGCGTCAGCGCTAGCGCGTACCTCACACTACACCACAACACCTTTACGGACGCCCTCACCCACACACACACGTAAGCACAAAAGGGGCGGCATCTGTCCCATGCGCATCACAGCATCTCACCAGAAGTTCTGTATCAGAGTTTGGAGATATTTACACTGGTCAACAACTCTAAGGTATCAAGAATTTTACTTCGCTTCTGTAGCCTCGATCAACTGCTCATTGCATTTCTCTGCTTCTACCTTCTACACCATAATAACGTATAATTATTTAAACATTTTAATGTTTTAATTAAAACACGTACAATTATATTACTCATTCTCAGAGGATTTTGATGAGAAATTAATAAAAAATCTAAACCTGCATGTTTATTTTCTCACAGTTTGTCTTGATAAAAACTTCTATATTTAATCTCATACCTACAACTATCAAAGTCAATTCTATTATCGCGTCGTGCCAGTCATCTTCAATAAGAAATCTTATTGCAGTTAAAATTATAACTGACGTTTTTAGTATTTTAATTTAGATATTAGGACCGAGCATATAGTATTACTCCTTCTGAGGCATGAAAACATTCCCCTCCTTGAATAGGGCTCGAAGTCTCCTGTGAGTGGTCCAATATATAACTAAGTAGATTGACATTTCAAAGTTACCTTGTAAAAAACATTCTATAAATATAAATCAATAATTCACTTCTTTATCTTTTAGGTCAAATAAGAATTATTATATAATACTGTTATTAACTTTATTTTGGTTATTATTATAAAATTTTATATATATAAACTTATATCTATAATAAATTAGTTTTAAAAATTAAATTTGATAATATTAAATATTAGAAAAATTTGATATTTATTAATATAATTAAACTAGAACGATATTTTTACATATGTTTTACGTATAATAAAGCAATAAATCAGTATAAAATATATTTCATATTAAAGAGCAAGACCCCTATAATAGCCCTGTATATATACCTCTATACACCATATAGCTATGGCCTATAACTGATTTTATGTTATCTATTATTGACTTATCTTAGCTTATTATTAATACATCATCATTGCACCCCAACTATCCCTATGTATAATAACACAATAGTACCTTCTAAAATGTTAAATAATAGTATTTCATCTATATAATTAAATTTAAACATATATTAAAAATTTCCTATGCCATTTCCGAACGCATTTTAACTATTAGTCTTGCACATGAAGCTTTCCATCAAATAACAAACAATTGATCATAAACATGTTTCTGTTCAAACACTTACATTTATTTATTTTGACAATATTGCAAAGAAAGCCGTACCTGAGGCAAAAGTTATTTGGACGAATATGTTTGGTCCCGTCGGGGCATAGTTGGTTTTGGTACTGAAAAAACAATGCAAGGAACTGCATTGCAGGAATTGATGGAAAGCTCAATAGAATTACATATTTAGGAAAAAAAATTATAATATATTATATCTAGGATATTTCTCCGATCATTTTTCCTGTTTCCAGTAAAATATTACTAAATGGTATTAATAAAAATAAGGAAATAAAATTATCGCTAGCAAGATCTTATATATACTCTCTATAATATATATATATATTATATTATATAATAATTAATATATATTATAATATATATATATATATATATTGAACCATAATACCAATTACACGAGAAAACACGGTAACATAACACATTACGTAGCCTTTATCCGGAAGGAAGGCGCGAACGGTTAAGAAAGAGAAATATGGGGAACCTGCTCAGAACCAGACCGAAGTATGGCGACTGGTGTTCTACTTAGATATTTGTAACTAGATCGGGAAAATGGACTTGGTGAGGGGTGGGAGCGGCAAAGAACATTCTTGAAAATCCTGTATAATATTGGCAGTAAAAGAAGAGGTAAATAGGGAAATGTGTTGTGGCGTTTCTTGACTGTGCAAAAAATGTGTTGAAAGAAGGAATAGACAATTTTGGGATGAGGATGAAACTACTATGCACAGGGTGTAAGGGTAATAATTTAGGGTGAGGATTAAATCCATCGTAAATGAAATGTTGAAGAATGTTGTTTATTTAAATCTGCTGAGTGACCAATACTGGAGGTCGGAATAATTACTTAGGGTGACAATAATCTCCAAAATGACGGAGGCGAGAATGGTGGATTGATTGGATCTGGAAAGTTGTGGTAATAAAGCGTTTATTGGAGGGGTATAGAGTTTCCGACGGGATTTGGAGAAAGGACCCGAGGACGAGGCAGTCAAATAGTAAAACCTATATACATTATAACAAGGGTAAAAATTACAAGAGAGACATGATACATTCAATTAAAATAGAAAAAAAAAAAAAAAAAGGGAAAATAACTGTGTAGAATATGCATTATATTAGGAAATTAGTTATAGATCTGTGTTGTAGGGTACGAGTATATATTGCTGGTATGTTTTTGGAATAAAGGTTTCGTCGTCCCCGCGGTGACCTGTTGGTGAAGAAGACACCTTGGTAGCGATATTTTTAGAGGGTAGTAGATGGTAGAGGATGGTGTGGATCAAATCTTTACATTAAAATTTAACGAGAATAAAATGATGGAGAAAATACCTTGTATGTGGATGGAGGAGAGAGAATCATAAATTCCAATGGATTCTTAGGATTTATGTCATTTGCTCTAATCAAGGCGTATGATAGGAGGATTCATAACTAGAGGAAGCTTTAAATCAAGGGGCGAGCAAGGATGAGGTATGTTATGATATATGGTTGTGATACTCACTGAAATGGAATACAAAGTAATAGTATGAATGACATAAGTGAGGCGTGTGTAACACAAAAAAATGGTGTCAAAATTAAATTGGTTTAGTATTAATGCGGAGTGAAGCAAGGTTGTGTTATGGTCAACCTTGGGTAAGTCATTCATATGTGTTATTAATTGGATGGAGGAGTTATGAAAAGAATTAGAGGTGGGGGTGGCAAGGAAATGTGAGGGTTTTAGAATGATGGAGAATATAGGAGTATGTAGTAAGTTGGAATTTGCGAGGTGCCCACACACTGCATACAATTATATCGGATGATGAATTTAGTTTTTATGTGGGCCAAATCTGAAGAGTTATGAAGAGGAATTGGTAGAAACAGAGATTTGGCAGGGTGTAGGTAAAAAATGGAGGGTTTGAAAAGTAAACGTTTATAAGACGTAAGGTTATGGTTGGTGAGTGAGGACAGTCCTCAGTGTGAAAGTTATGTTAGATGGTGGTAGAACATTGTTTTAGTTTTAAATATTAGGGTATTATGTTGATAAGAAAAGGAAACGAAATGAATTTCAAGAAAAATCTGAAAATTTAAAAAGGTTTGGTGAATGGCAAGGAAGGTGCCTGGTGCAATTAAATCGTTTAAGTGTAGCTCTTTAAAGGAATGTAAACAGGGGATACAAAAAAGTCTTGGAAAGTGCCGCTAGGGTCTTACATGAGGGTAATGTTGTTACCTGTGTTAATTTGTATTAGGGTAAAGTGAAGACATATTGGTCTGGAATATAAGAAGATGATCTAAAGCTGCAATTGTGTGTGTCCTCGAGATGGACAATCTTAAGGGGCGTGCTAAGGAGATTTGTGAAGGAAAGGCTAAATGTGAGATGACACCGTTAGTAGAAAGTTTGTGTGGTGTTGAAAGAAAGGAGGGTAAAATGGAGATAAATGAAAGTAATGTTGAGATGGTTTGGTCAATGTGGAAAATGATGAATGATAGTCGGTTAGTAAGCGAATGTATAATGGCGAGTGTGGTTGGAACCGACCGGCTGGGAGACTGAAGAAAAAAAAACTGTTTGGAGTCGGTGAACGAAGTCTGAAGGAGAGAAATATGTGAGTTTCGGCAGAGATATGGTACGAGAATAAAGCGTGCATATACCGCGCACTACACACCGCAAACTTTTTGCGTAGGGGGCGGCTGTATTAGGCAGAGGTTGTGTGCGCTGGAGGCTCCACTGGGCCAAGGGAATAAACTCTGACATCTGCGATTTACCAATAGTGAGGGGTGCCGTCGCCGGTCCCCGTGACAGCTCTAGGGGTGGATTTCTGACTGGCGACGGAGTTCTAACTAATTGATGGAACAGAGGGGGCGGTAAGGGTGCTTTCTTTTTCGAAAATTTTTGTCATATTTTTCTAAATAGGTATATTTCTGTTTCGGATGCATGTTACGCACCTTATACCCCAGTCTTGGGGGAGAAAAGGTAGAATGATATATATATTATATATATTTATATATATA